>MU225192.1:3028113-3048596 GCA_018584345.1 Thuja plicata | reverse complement strand
TTCTTTATTCTAACCACCAATCAAATAAACCTTAGATTATTATGTCCCTTACAAGATGCATGCCATGAAATACTTTATAATAATTAACTATCTGTCGGTTTTCCTTTTCTGACCTTATTCTCCTTGACTACTGATAAGCACTAAAACTTATTTACCGACACTCAGTAAATATGCAGAGTATACTGATAAATCCAAAAATGCATATGTGAAATGTAAAATAGTAAAGTAATAAACCATGCACACATAACACAAGGGTTTTAACATGGAAACCCTATTAAGGGAAAAACCACTGGGACCGGTACCCCAAATTTTCACTCTTTTGAAGTGAGCCTTGTTAGGAGCCAACCCTGTTAAAGGTTACAAACACACTTTTAGGTGTGACCTTGTTAGAGGATTTTATACATAGAGGTTGTCACTTAGTATCGGGCATCTCAGTTTGCTACCATCCTTGAATCAACCTCCTTCTTAGATTGTCAATAGGCTTTAGGAAAATCTAGTGCTACTTTCATGAATCAACCTTTTTGGCACTCCTTGGGATGTACCTCAATGTATAGAAGACTGTTAAGTCCTACTCTATTAAGAGACTTGATGCTTCAATGGTTAAACTAAAACATAATGACCTGTTTATAATGCAACTTGAATTGCAGATTTTCAGATCTATTTAAGTACATTACCTCTCTGATCAATGTCTCAATTCAATTCTTTGTGCTCCACACTTTCTACTCTGTGATGCTGTGATTCCCTGTTCATCGGTGTCTACAAAATTGTTTAGCTCTCCTTTAGCTTTATTGATTAGGACTGTATGAAGTTATCATTCATCAGTTTCTCTTTAGCATCCTCTTTCTATTGAATCCCCCTTTTCATGATGCGGAAATGAATTAATCTTGTCTCTTATATAGACATGATATTCACCATTTCTTGATTCTTGATTCTTGGCATGAAAAATAATCCAGCCAATCTGATTTAAATCTTAGCTCCTGATTTATCTTGTGGTTATGTTTTTTCCAACTGTACAAATCTTCTTTAAATCAATCACTTAACTCTGGTCAAATAAAACAATGAAAACAACCAGTTAATTCTATCTTTAGCTCTTTCCAGCTAGATAGTTTGTCATTTTCTGAACTCTCTATTCTATAAGTCAAATCTATAGTTAGTCGTCGGTGACAACTGCCAGTTCTGTCAGTGTGACTTCCGTCAGCTTTGGGATCTCCATCCGTCGGGCATCATTGGATTTTACTCATCAGGAAACTTTGTTCTTAGCTCGTCGGACATCCTATGATTTTTCTTCATCAGGCAATACTGTCTTTTGCTTGTCGGGTATCATTGTGACTTTGGTTCTTTGCCTTTACCGATGGTGTGCACTCTGTTGGTGTTATCTGTCACTTAGTGAATACTTGACTTTTATGCATTGCCGAAGGCATAATCTTTGTTCCATTGATTCTCTAAAGTCTTTGGAATTATATACATGACTATATAGATGATATCATGTTGACATCAATGATAATACAAACCTTTAACTGATTTAATGTCTTGCATTATCTTCAACTTAAAATTATCAAACATTTAATCAGTTACATGTCATCACTTTGACTGCACATTTACCAATAGGATCATCCATCCTGGTAATATTCTCCATATGGAAAGAATCCAAATTAGCAACACCCTCCTCAAAATCTTTAGAATTGGTCTCCTTCTCCATGTATTCTCTTTCCTCATCACCTTCATCATGCCCATCCATTCTCCATTTCCATGTTCTCATCTGCAGAGAGACCTCTGGCATCATTATCAACAATCTCTTGCTAGGAAGTCTTGTCATTCACCTGAGGCAAGTCTGGGACCTACTACATATTATCTACCTCGTCAGAGGTCTCCTGCTGGGCCTTCAGGATGCCATTTTGTTTAACTAATGTGGGTGCTGAATTCTAGAGGGAAAAAGATGTAGATTTTAAGGAATTTATTGATGTTATCATTTTAGTTTATCAGGATGATACAAATCCTTATTCTAGAGATGCATGGGATCATTGTAAATACTTATAAACAATATTTTGTAAATATTTGGACTATGACATGTCATTTAATCCTAAGAAATGCCAATTTAATGTTATTGAAGGGAGATTACTTGGACATATTGTATCTAGAGAAGGAGTTAGACTTGATCCTCAAAGGGTTTCTGCTATTGATAAGGTTCCATTACCCATAAATATCAAATGAGTCCAGTCATTCTTGGGTAAGATTAAATTTGTCAAAAGATTTATTGCTAACTTTTCTGAGATTGTAAAGCCTATTTTAAAAATGCTAAAGAAAGATGTTAAAATTGAATCTAGGACAATGAGGCTAAGGAGGCATTTGCTAGGATAAAAAGGGCCATTCAAGAGGCACCATTTTTGTGTTACTTGACAAAATCCTCTACAGGATAAAGAATGATTTTGATAATATTGTCATTGTTGGAAACTAACATCAAGGATATGCAACAAACATCAAGTATAGAGTACTATAAGAAAAGCATAGTTTATCGGCAATAAGGTTATGACTATTGACAAAGTTTATTGATGAAAGGAAAAGAGAAGATTAGAATTAAGGATGAAATTATATTATCACACCAAACTATGCAAGAATCAAGAAAACCTAATTAGGGAAAAACACTTGAAAGACAGATTAGGTCAAGACAATACTTTAAAAAGGATATAAGAGAGAAAGATATACAATTAAGAGAAGAAGAAAGAAGCGACAATGCAAAGTATGAACAAGTATCAGTGAAGTCAAGCAAAGTGTAAATTAGAGAAGGAAAAGATCAGAATGAGATCTGACAAGCTTTAGAAGAAAGAATTCATAGGTCAAATTTCTTGTTGATTTATTCCTAATAGTTTAACAACAATATTGTGAAATCCCTTAATCGGGTAGTCTCTAACCGGACTAAGAAGTTCTATTCAGGAACTTATTGTAAATTCTTTGATAGGATAAACATTGTATAAGTGAGATAAAATCCTTTAACCAGGTTACTCTTAAAAAGGGTATAACACTTTAACAGGTCTCAAGGTAAATCTCATAACTGGGTAGCATTTAACAATGATTTTGTAAGCTCTTAACCAAGCACCTTATTATTGCAGTGATAAGTTGTGGGTTTCATCCCCATAGCAGTTTTTCCCTCTCACCAAGGATTTCCTGTGACACCAAAATATTATGTTAATTGTTTGAGTGTTTATATATTTTACATGTTTGTTAACTTGAAAAGCTATCGATTATCAGTTATCAGTTAATATTACAACAGTTATCGGATAAAGACAAAACATATATCGGTATCGGTAAACATAAGAGTATAAGTTTGAGATTGATAGGGCATAAGTGTGAATTTTTTGAGGTACTGATTCACCCCCCTCTCAGTCCCCAACCTAAACCTTTCCATAAATCAGTATTAGAGCTACTTTGGCTCTCTAGAATAAAAGTTCAACAACTTGCAGTGGATCTGGGATAATGGAAAGTTATAAGTATCAGAAAAAGTTGGAGGAAGTCCTAGAAGATGCTAATGAAATGATTCATGAGTTAAAGAAAAAGCTATATATATCATTTGCAAAATGAAAGGAACTTAGAGAAAAACTAAACATGAGCCTCAATGACCTTGACAAACTATCATAAGGAAGTATTAATTCTGAGGAAGCTGATGCTACTATTGCTCATCTATTAAAAAAGAATAGTAATTACTTGAAGAAGTCAGTCAGATGAATAAAGAACATAAAAGTCAAGCCTTGAGAAGGACAAAAATACTAGAAAGAATGAGATCTTCTGAAAGTGATAAAGGAATTCTTGAAGTAGAAAAAAGAGATACTGAAGAAATAATTACTGAAAAAGACATACTACTAGAAAGACAATAGAGAGAGATTCATGCATAGAGAGAATTGATAGAAAGTACTGGTGACAAAAACTTACAACTACAAGCAGAAAATTAGAAACTAAAGAAAGGGAATGATAACTTGAAGCACAACCTGAAATTTGAAAAATAAATCAATGCAAGACTCACAAGATTTGAACAAAGCATGCAAAAGATTAATGAAAAATTGAAAAACTAGAGAAAACCAAGTGACACTACTAGATTGGGATATATCAAAAAGAACACTATGGAAATCGGAGAATCATAAAAATTTGGAGAAGCAAGTGACATACAAGGTAAGAAACCATGTAAACCTACCTAATATAATTATAAAAATATGGTCATACAACAAATGTTTGTTGAAGTAAACAAGTAAATTTTACTAAGAACACATCTTTTAATGGTTATTACTATAACTGCAACAAGTTTGGTCATAGAGCATATGAATGTAGATCTGAAACCATCACTAGAATATCTGAGAAAAATTCCTATGGATATTATTATAAGTGTAATCACTATGGACATAAAGTTGAGGAGTGTAGAACTAGAACATTGACAACGAGGAAAATGATACACTATCGGAGAACATAAGTGAACAACTCAATTGCATGTTTTAAATGTGGAAAATCAGGACATGCACATCTGAATGCTGAAAATGAAGCAATGATGTAAGAACTGAACCTTGGAGACCATTTTCACTACTATGTTACATTTTCTCAAAGTTTGGTCATGCCGCCTACTACTACAGATATCAGTTTGCTACCGACAATGACAAAGATATCAAAGGTAAAAGAACTGTAAATCAAGAACTAGTCAAAGAAGAAATGAAGAAGATATGGGTAAATAAGGAAGCTAAAGAAACATCAATTAAAGCCCCTGTGTTGAATGTTGTAGGGAATTCAACCATCAACTAAGTAAGTAAGTAATTGCTTAGGGACCTAAAACTTTACTAAGCAAGTAAGCTAATGAAGAAGATATGGGTAAAGAAGGAAGCTAACGGAACATCAATTGAAGCCCCTATCTTGAATGACGTAGGGAATTCAACCATCAACTAAGCAAGTAAGTTATTGATTAGGGACCTGAAAATTTATTAGAACCATCATTTATTCCCTGACATAAGTTATGAGCTAGAACATTCAATTAACATAAATAGATGCAATGATTAGAAAAGTTGAAGATATTTTTATGAGATTATTATCAGTGGATATGTGTTACTATTGGTACATAGGAGCACTATTGGTATGTAATACATATTTTAGTAAAAGTGAAAATTGAACATCTTGATTCTATATATAAAGACACTTATCTTATGGAAGTTACATTCTAAAAATTAAATGCAAAAATAAGTTTGAGTGAACATTTCATCTTACATAAATTTTTTATTATCAAGTTGATATAGAAGTAAACCCTAGACAATCAAAATCTTGAGAAATTGTATAAAAATTATTATGGATGAGAAGATTGTATTAGTTGATAGATCATATGAGAAGGAACCTGAATATCAATTGAGTTCACTAAAAGAAACTGAAATAAATGAAGCTGGAACACTATCTTGGTTACCAAGCAGAGTTATATTGACAAAAAACATCAGAAATTATATTCAATACAAGTAGTGTGAGATCATAGATGAAGACATAAGTACAACCTACAAGGAACTATATAAAGAGAGTGAAATTCTAAACAAGGAGTATGGACATTTGGAAACAAAAAATTTGACACATCGTGCACATAGCAAAGAATTTTGAAGTTGAATGGATTAAATGCGTATTAAGTAGAATACATGAAGAATACATATGGTTGGAAGGAGATAGATAGATCGAGACCACTAAGGAAATCATCTTTGCAGTAACTGGATTATCGGCTAATGGAAGGAAATGCATAAAGGAACTAGATTCTGGAACTGAAATCGAAGGTATAGTAAGATACTGTGTAGATCGAATCTTGCACACTCGAATAATGAGGGTTAGTAGCACCAATTTGCAATGGGGGAAAGCAATCAAAACTACTATGAATGAAGATATGGACAATAAAATAATAAGTAATCAAGAGAAAAAGTGAATGCAATCCAAACTGCTCGAAGCTTCTATTGCTTCTCTCTACTCCTCAAATATTGGATAAATGATGCTCAATATTGGTATTGGCAGCGTCTCTGACTTGGGAGTGTTGAGAAAATAATATTGATATGATCACAAGAATGCTTGATGCTTCACAAGAATCCTACAGAGTAAGAGTGCACAAAGCTTGAAATCCTAGATCCTTCAAATGGTTGTGAAGGGTTGATTATATAGAATATGGATAATCATTTGGATGGATGAGATCGATCCCAAAATTGGAGAATGAATGGTTGAGATCAAAAGGAATTAGATAAGCAATCAATAAACTCCACCTCTTCAACTTGGAGAGAAGAGGGGATGTTTTAGTTATCTGAGAAGCAACTAGTAAACTCCACCTCTTCAACTTGGAGAGAAGAGGGGATGTTTAGTTAACTGAAAAGCAACCAGTAAACTCCACCTCTTCAACTTGGAGAGAAGAGGGGATGTTTAGCTAACTAAAAAGTTGATCAAGAGTTACTTTTTTGAACTAGAGAAAGGATTTATTTGAATATTTAAATGAATTTTGAAATTAAAGTATTCAAACATGAGATAATTGAAATGATTTTTGATTTAAATAGAATTTTTGAGTGAAATTAAATTAATTTAATGAAAATAATTTAATTAGAAGAATTAATTAATAAGTTTAAATATTTAAATTTAAACTTTAGGAAATTGAATTCAATTAGTTAATTAAATAAAATGAATTATTTAAAATTTTTTGAGGATATGATTAAATAATTTGGGGAATGGATTTTAGAAGAAATAGATGATTAATTAAATGATTTAAAAAACATATTTTAATTGACAAAAATTAGTATTTTAATGTATTTTCGCGAGTTTGTCCATTTTGGTGTATCTACATTTGCCCCTCTTTGATGCATTGTGGCTTGTCACATTGTGTCAAATAATCTTCTATTTTGATCCTGCCCCAGCTTGCCTCGGCGATAGAAGGTGGATTTATGCCCCCTCAACAAATTTGAGCAAAAAGTTGTGATATGAGTGTCAATTTGTTGATATTGCAAAATGATCGTCATGTCATTCAAAAGTTTGTGAAAATAGTTATAATCACTCTTGCTACTAACTGTAAAAGATTCCAGGGCCTGAGATGATAAAATAGGGTTCCTTGAGGAATTAGGGTTTCTGTTGATCATTTATAAATAGCTTGTGGGCCCTTTCATTTGTCACTTTTCACTTTGGAGCTCCTGATTCTCTGGTAATATTTGCTTTTGATTTTTCTCTGCTTTTCTTGCTTGTTTTGAGTGATGGCTGACCTTCCAGGAGTCGTACACATGTTTGAATGAGTTTGTACCTTCAGTTGTCTAGAGGGTGTAGGATGTGCAATGAGTTTCTTATCCTGTGTGTATTTATTGCTTGTCATTAATGTTTTTTTAATTCAATTGATTTTCAGCATTTTTTGTAACTTTACCGCAATCGCTAGTGATTTTACCACAATTGATGAATCCTTGCCGCAATTGCCGATTCCATTTCAAAATTAATAAGTGTGCCACATTCATAGATTTTATTACCACAGTTGTGACTTGTGTTTTTCAATTGTTGTTTGGCTACCGCAATCACTATAAATGTGCCATAATTGTTGTTTGTGTTTCACAATTGCTCTGCTGTACTTTATACTTAATTGCATCTGTTTGATTTATTTGGTTGATCCTAGCACTGATTACTGTATGTACTATTTTTTTAAAGTTTATTGGCGATGTTTTGCACTGCCAAGAGTCCAGACCATCAGGTTTGGTATACCGCTTTCAGATCTCTAAGGATGAGAGGGATGTCCTTAGGCATTTAGGATTATACTGGATCACTTACATGCCTGAGATCACGACCAATAGGGGATTGATCTATGCTCTTCTCGAGAGGTGGCAATCGAACACATGCACTTTTCATCTTCCTACTGGAGAGTGCACTGTCACTCTTGAGGATGTTTACCACATTCTCTAGATTCCTATCTAGGGTGCACTAATAGAGTTCACCTGACAACCTGACATTGCTACTTTATCGGAGATGTCTAGTCTTCCTACTGATCAGTTAGGGATGTCTGATCCCTATGATATCCCATTGTCTATATTTGGCATGGGTTTAGACTGGTTACGTAGACTGTTAGGTAGTTTGATATGTGGGATTCTATGTCCCGACCATAGACAACATGGATTCTCTGTTGGATGGGGAGTCATTCTCCAGAGTATGGTGAGAGACCATACTATTTATGCTTGGGGGCCTTGTATGCTATCCCACATGTAGTATCATATGTTTTACATGGCTTACCAGGCTAGTAAGTCACTTGTATGTGGTGTGACCTTGCTTCAGATTTAGGTGTGGGAGCGCATAACTATCTGCAGACCTGTGGGTGCTCATGATCTTGCTGCAGGTAGACCTTATGTTTTTTATGTATGATGGAGCCATGGTCCAGTCCCATATGGGCCATCTTATGTATTAGAGGCAACAAATTGATATGATTCCTTATTTCATTTGGAGACCATATAAATCTTGTCCTATCTGGGATGACAAGGATGCACACCTTCCTATCTACCAACAAACAAGGTTCCTGATCAGTCATGTCACTAAGCACGTCCACATGATTGATTTTCACAACACCGATAGGGTGCTGCGATAGTTTGGCGAGCATCAGGATGTGACAAATTCATATGCTTACTTTATAAAAAGATCTAGAGATATCACTATTTTGGGAGCTATGATTCCGGTCCATGCTGTGAGGATTGATTTTGATGGTCTATAACCTATTCTATAGACATGGTGGTCAACCATTGTTGATGTAGGTAGATTACTTTATTTACTTGTTCCTTGCTTGATATCATACTTTCTTTATGGTTCTTTTGATATAGATTCTCTCTTGATTAGTCTCTTATATTTTATTACCCATATGAGATTAATGTTGAACCTTGTTTTTGTGTAGGAACTACTCCATAGTTTGATGCTTGGTGGTTGTAGTCTCAACCTATTTTCCTAACATATGTTACCCAGCCTATTACTGGGGTTTTAATGAGGAGAAAATTATAGAGAGTATGTGGTGATCGAGGAAGATGTGGAGGGAGGGATGGAGGGAGGGATAGAGGTAGAGATGGTGGCCAAGGGGGTGGGAGAGATGGAGGTAGAGGAAGTGGGAGAGATGGAGGCTGAGGGAGAGGTAGGGATGGAGGTATAGATGGAGGGAGAGGTGGAGGGAGATGAGATGGTGATGATCCATATCTTGAGAGAGGGGGAGAGAGAGTTAGGACTAGAGGAGGTGGGCCTAGGGGGAGGGATGGAGGGAAAGAAACTACTCGGGTTGGTCTAGGAGCCATCCTAGAGGATGAGGAGGGGATAGAGGAGGATGTTCCTGAGCTTGTGAGGAGGGTGCAGAGGTGGGTTGGTGTTTCTCCTATAGAGAGAGCATAGGAGAGATGAGATGAGAGGAGAGAGATGTGGAGATATATGTGGAAATGGTGGAGGTGGAGGAGGTAGGATGTAGCTCCTCTGCATCTAGTTGCAGNTGGTAGTGAGAGTGATAGCGAGAGTAGTGAGGAGGACTCATGGGTTGTGAGGGGTGAGGGGTTGAGAGACACTAGGGAGGAGGGGGAGATGGATGTGGCTATGGGTGGGCAGGAGGATGATCCTTTAGAGGTCCAACATCTATCTCTGGAGGTTGCATACCTTACCTGTAGACTAGAAAAAACAAAGGTATGGGTTACAATAACCAAGGGCAAGGTTACAATAGCTGAGAGTAGGGCTACAAAAATTGAGACCAGGGAGAGACAAGCTTGTACAGATGTTAGAGACTTCATAGATGGGGTACATGATCTATCCCATAGGGAGGTGCTTAATTGATTTTGGAGATCAGGGCGTGAGAACCAGAGAGAGATTGAGTACTGGTGGGGTCACTATGAGGGAACTATTCCTTCTTCTTAGTGGGTTCCCAGCTACACTGCCTCATAGAGATCTAGAAGAGATCACCAATCATAAAGTAGTGGTGTTACAACTCCTTCATAGTAGCAGAGGGTGGGACCTAAGATGCCACCCCCTCATTATCCCAGTGACAAGGGTGGGGGTAGTAGTTGTTGACTTTTTGTAGCCTTTGTATCACTGTGTAACTTTTGTACCATTTTTGTATCAATCTTGTACTGATGCTGTACTGAATTTGTATCGTAGACATTTATGTTGATCACCTTTATGTGAGATTTGTGATCGTCCATTGTACTCAAACATATGATATATGAGATGCTCCTATTTATGACATGATTCTATATGATGTGCAACTTATTTCTATATGCTGATGCACTTTAATGAGATGATTTATGGTTATATGCATTTGCTGTGATTCTAATATGCAGACTCTTAGATGTATGATCTTTACTTTCCTATGATACTGACATAAGTATGCAAGATGACTCTTATTATGAATGCATATCTATATGATCTATTTATGATGTATGTATATTTTTATTTTATTTTCTTTATGCAATAAATGAATGCAAACCTAAAATGTACCATGTGTCTGAGTAAATGCATGTGTTAGTTAGAAGAAAGTTAGTGAGAGATTTTTTTGGATAGGAAGGGACCAAATGAAATACATGAGTGATGAAACCAAGTCACTTCCATATATTCCAAATTTTTCATCATTTCACCTTATTATGAAAAGGAAGAGAGTCAAATGCACCCAGATATTGAACATCTAGATATCGCTATGATCTCTGATAACAAGAAAAAGAACCAAATGCACCCAGATATTGACCATCCAGATACTGCTATGATCTCTTATAAATAGAAAAGTAAATAAAAGACAAGAAAGAAAACCAAATGCACCCAGATATTGACCCTCTAGATACCTCTATGATTTCTTGATAACAACAAACAAATAATAGAAAAGGAATGTTCAATTCTTTTTTAGGGGTTATCTCAGATTGTGGAATTGCATGGATACTAGATGCGTGATATCTCCTACCACATTTATCCTGAATCATCATTGTCCCAAAATTGAATTGAAACACTCCACAAACAACAATCAAAGAAAACAAGTTCATGATCCATCATAGCTACTCTCATTACTTAGTGGTATCCTTGAGTAGCGTATGAACATAATCGTGAAAGATAAATTGAAAACTGACTGACACGACTGACCTAGTCAACATTTTACTGTTCCTTGATTTTCTTGATTTTGATGCTTGATTGTGTCTAGTTTTAGGAATAAATGACTCATATAATACTGATCTCTCTGGTTTTGAGTATATTCATCATTGTGTAAGACAAGTGATAGTTTGATTGAATCATTTGAATGATGACAGATTGTATTGCTGATAAAGTTGAGTCATATGAGTCCATTGCCAATTGGCGAAGCTCACAATTTTACATTTGATTGATTATTTGATCACCATTAAATTTTTGATAACATAGATGATTATTACTGAGATTTTTGCAATATTTAATTATTTTGACTATGAATGATTTTTTTCAAGACATTTTTCTCTTTTTAGGATTTTTGATGACTTTTTAAGATTTTTAGATATTTTAAGGACTTTTAGAATTTCCCCCTAGTCTGGTGAACCAGTAAAAGCCATGGATAAGTGTTATGCTCAAAGGGGATTGTGCTTCTGTAATAATCTTATGTACTAAATCTTGCATGCGGGAGCACAAGCTTTAATCTTTTGGAGTTCATTGATGGCAAAGCGAGACCTTAACCCTTGGTACCTGTTTACCAAGTTTTCACCAAGGTACCTGCCCAATAGTGCCTGTATGCCAGGTTTTCGCTGAGAGAGCAATTTTCTTTCTCTTTTTTGAATTTTTTTGTTGTCGCCAAGGCGCCTGTTTTCCAGGTTTTCACCAAGGCAAATTTTTTTTATATTTTTTGATTTTTTTTTGTATTTTATGGATTTTAGATATGTTCCCTTAACCTTGAGACCTCAGGTGTAGAACCTTTTGAGGTGCATGTTGTTGATATGACAAGGGAGATGATCTCCTTCTTGAGTTTCTAGTTGATATGCCCCACTATTGCATGATGTGATGATGACATAGGGTCGTAGCCAATTAGGCTCAAACTTTCTTGGTTTAACCATTTCTGCTTCGTTCTTCTGATTCTCCATGAGAATGAGATATCCTACCTCAAAGGTTCATGGCCTAAATTTCTTGTGATAGTTTCTTCTAAGGAAATTATGGTAGCCTTGTAAGTGATTTAATGCATTCTATCTTCTCTCATCTAACAATTCCAGTTCATTGAGTCTAGCTACTCTATAGTCTTCATCTGATATGATGTTCTTTAGTGAGATTCTAAGGGATGGGATTTCAAATTTTAGGGGTAGGACCGTCTCTGATCCATATACCAGGGAGAACAGAGTTTCTCTTGTAGGTGTTCTCACACTTGTTCTGTATGCCCATAATGCAGGACTGAGCTACAAATGCTAGTCTCACCCAGATTCATTGACCATTTTCTTTTAGATCTTCAAGATGGTTTTGTTAGTGGCTTCAACTTGACCATTCCCTTGGGGATAGTAGAATGAAGAGAAACCTTTCTTTATGTGGAACTTCTCACAGAGATCTTTGACATCCTAGCTTTGAAAAGGTGTAGTGTGATATGTGAGTTTGGTTTGAGGGATTCCATATCGACAGATGATGTGAATCAGTATGAACATGGAGATTTTCTTACCAGTGATGTATGTGAGAGGAATTACTTCCACCCATTTGGTAAAGTACTCTGTCACTATAATTATGTACTTGTGACCATTAGAGGATGTTGGTGTAATATTTTCTACTAAGTCAAATCCCCATTTTGAAAATGGCCATGGTGAAGTGATGGGGTGGAGTTCTTGAGCTGGTGCGTGGATAAGATCTCCATGAATCTAACATTGTCGGCACCTTTGCACATATTTGTTAGCATCTATCTCTACTATGGGCAAGTAGTATCCCACTCTGATGATCTTCTTTTCCAAACTATTGCCACCTATGTGGGCCCCACAAATTCCCTCATGTAGTTCGTGTAAGGTTCTCTGGGATTCTGTGGAAGTGAGACATCATAAAATCATTCCATCTAGACTTCTTCTATATAGAGTATTAGCAAGAAGGAAGTACCAAGAGGCTTGTCAGATAAGGGAATTCTTTTGGTTTCTAGATAGTTCTGGTGGTAGGGTATTGTTTTGTAGGTAATTATATATGTCATGGTACTAGGGGGACTTAGGACCAAGAAGGACACATGGTGACTCTATTATTGGAACTTTATATGTCTGTATCATTAATTATTCTAGCAAAAATTAGAATATGGTTTCGTTACCCAACATGTTGATCAAGGATGCTATACTAGCCATCACATCCGCTACTTTGTTATGAACCCTTGGAACCTATTCAAATACAATGAAATGAAAAGAAGCCCGAAGCTTGTCCATCAAATCTATATATGACATTAGTTTTTTGTCTTTTGTCATGTAGTCATTATTGACTTGACTGCTGACTGATTGGGAATCACTATAGACTCTTTGGTTCTTTATCCTCCATTGTATAGTTGGCTTCAATCTGATGACCAAAGCTTCATACTCAACTATGTTGTTCATGCATAGGAAGTTGAGTCAGAAAGACTTAGGAATTGCATCATTATGTGGAGGAATGAGTACTATTCCTACCCCTACACCATGGTTCATATATGACCCATCAAATAATAATTTCCAGACTTCTATTGCCACTTGTACTTTGAGGATCAATTCATTTGGAAAGTTGGACACTTAAGATAATGATCTTGTATTGGTTCCTTTGCTAGTTGATATGCAATTACCTGCTCTTTGATAACTTTTTGATCCATGTACTCTATGTCAAACTCACTTAAGATAATGACCCATTTGGCGAGTCGTCCTATTAGTGTTATTTTGCTCAACAAGTACTTTAATGGATCTATGTGTGCTATGAGATTTGTTTGATGACTCAACATGTAATGCTTAACTTTTGAGAAGAAAAGACAACTGCAAGACATGATTTTTATATTTCTAAATAATTTAGCTCATGACCCACCAATGTTTTTTTGAGGTAGTAAATGGCTCTTTCCTTGCCTTGGTGATCGTTTTGTCCCAAAAGAACACCTAGTGTTGACTCCATTGCTGAGATATATAAGAGGATTGAATTGCCTGGAATTGGTGGCACCAATATAGGGGACTTCAATAGATAATATTTGAAGGTTTGAAATAGTTACCCACATTTTTCTGTCCATAAAAATATCACATCTTTATGTAGTAGGTGCTGGAATGGGCAACCTTTGTCTGCCAGTTGGGAGATGAATCACCTGATAGCTTGCAGTCTACCTTGTAGACCCCATAGTTGCCTCATATTTCTTGGTGGTGGCATGTCAAGGATGGCCTTAACCTTTTTTGGGTCCACTTGGATTCCTCTGTGTGATACAATGAATCCAAGGATATTTCTAGTAGTAACTCTGAATGCACACTTCTTTGGATTGAGTCTTACCTTGTACTCTTGCATTCGATCAAATATCAGACCCAAAACTCGTAGGTAAGTTTCCCTGAGCTTTGATTTGGCTAGTATGCCATTGACATAATCTTCCATTATTTTATGAATTAAATCTGAAAGATCATTGTAATTGATCATTGAAAGGTTGCCCCTACATTCTCGAGGCCAAATGACATCACATTCCAATAATAAGTTCTCCAGGCATGCATGAATTTTGCCTTGTGTTGATCCTCTGGTGCAATCTTAATTTGGTTATATCTAGAGAAACCATCCATGAGTGACAAAATTTGGTGTCCTACTGTCAGGTAAACTATCATGTCGATATTTGGTAGAGGAAAATCATCCTTGGGACAAGACTTGTTCAAGTCTATGAAATATGTACATATATGGATCTAACCATTGTGTTTTTTAATAGGCACTAGATTTGATATCCAATCCGCATATGGAATTGGTCTTATGAAGCTTGCATATAAGAGTTTCTTCAATTTTTCTTGGACAAGTAGAGCGATGTGCAGATGCATCTTTCTTAATCTTTGTTTAACAGGTTTTGCATTTGGTAACAATGGCATATGATGTAGTACTAACTCTAGATCCAAACCTGGCACGTCTGCATAAGACCATAGGAAGTTGATTTGTCTTTCTTTGAAGAAACTAATGAAACATTCTCATTCCTTAGATGTAAGTGATTTAGCCAAATAAATATTTTTTGGGTTCTTTTCATCCCCTATATTGACTTCCTCTGTTTCTTCTTCTAGTAACGCTAACTTTTCTTCTATTAAGGGGAGGAGTTCTAACTTTCCATCCTCTAGCACCTCAGAGAGGCTTTCACCTGAAGATATGTACTTTATTTTTTTCTCCTTTTTATGGTAAAAAGGTGCCTTTTAATTTTCATTTACTGACCGTTCTTTTTTGTTTTTAAATTTGCTTTAGCGACTGGAAAGAGGAGCCTCCTCCCCAAAGTATGTTGATCTATCTAGGTTGAAGGAGAAGTATGTTTTGTGGTCTCTTGATGGTATACCTTCTTGAAGGCCCATGAAGTCTGTAATGGTCTCATCATTCTCAAAAATATCTAGGTCAGTTTGTCCTTGTTGGTCCCATTCTATTAGCTCAGGGTGGACTAGACAAAGGTCCATGTGGGAGGATGACTCTGTTTGGGTGAACGGAACCATGGTGATAGTTCCAAAAAAATTAGAATGGGAAATGGATGCACCACCTAAGGAGTTGACATCAACATGTTTATCAATATAGGGTTTATCTTCTATGCTTATTTGGTCAAACATTTCATCAAGATGTATGGTACTAACAAATTGAGGGGAATAGTTAGTGATGGGTGACTCAGAGTTATGGAGGGATAACCACTCATACTCATGGGAATTGGTCATGATAGAATGCTGATTATATGTCTCACTTTCCACATTGTCCTATATAGTTTGATTAAGTTTCAATTGGGAATTAAAGGGTTCCACTTTCGATGGCAATAATCATTGGAGTATACTACTGATTAGGGCATGTTCCACATTTTTACCCTAGTTTAATTCTGCAATCTATTGTCGATCTACTAGTACATCATGGATGGTTGTACTAGTTTCTTTTTGACCATACCCTAGCCCTCTTTTGTTTCTTTGGGTTGGCGGTAAAGACAGTTTCATTAATCCTTGTTTTCTTTCCCCTAGACCAATCTTACCATCATAACCATATTTTTGTAGCATATAGTCAGCTCCATATTGTGGAAAAGATATTTATGCTTGAGGTGCCTCTTGAGAGTCTTTATACAACTAAGTTCTGATGTCCAGATCAAAGGGGTTTTCTTTAGCTATGTCTCCCCATTTGATAAATGTGGTTGGTGGACACTTTAATAACACTGGTTCTAGAGTCTCATGTGTTTCCACTGGTTGAGGCATTCCATATGATCTGGGTTTTTAAGGAATATTGGTGATGGTAAAATCTTCCTCATAGCTATAATCAACACACCCTTTGTCTTTGATTGATATCTTACCCACCTTTATTGGTATGCCTTTAGGAATAGAATCATAGGCGGAAGGAATGCTTGCTTCCTAATTTGAAGGCACCTGATTATCTGTACCGCTTGTTATGGTGTTTCAATGTTGGAAGGGGTTGAGATCTCCCTAAATGATTATCTTTTCCCCTTAGTATGGAAATTTGATGCATTGGTGATATGTTGAAGGGACAAATTGAATTTCATGTATTCATGGCCTTCCAAGAAACATGTTGTATCCAAAATCAAGGTCTAGGATTTGAAATGGAGTGTTCTTTATGACTTTCTCTATCCTGACCGGTAGAATGAGGATACCTTTTGATGATCTTTCTTCCTCATCATATGCCTTGATATTTATCCTCTTGGCGACATAAATGCTAGATTATGAATAGCCCAAGGTTTTTATCACTTTAAGTGTACATATGTTCAACCCATCCCTGCCATCAATGAGGAATCTTTAGATCATGTGTTTATTCACTTGGATAAGAAGATGCATGGGATCATTGTGAAAAGGTTTGTGGGGCAACACATAATGGTATGTAAATGTATCTTTCTTGTTGGCAGTGATGTAACTGACCATGGTTTGGAAATTCTCTAGAGTTATGTCTCGTGGGACTACTGCATTTTGAAGGGCTTGATCTAGAGATTTCTTATGCTATGGGGATATTCACAATAGGTTGAACATGGAGATCTAGGCAAGTGTGTGCTTTAGCTAATCCACTAGAATGGTTTTTGGATTGGAAGCTAGTGTGGGATTAGTTAGGGTAGCTGAAGTGGAAGGCATTCCTTGAAAAAAAACCTTGGAACATTGTGTTGTGACAACACATTTGGCATTGGTACCTCTGATAGTAATTGTAGAAATTTGGCGATCTAAAGGATTTATGCAATTTATGGTGCTATCAGAGTTGGCATAGGTATAGTTCACTTTGTTAGACTGTCCACTAGACACAAAGGCTTTCCCTTTATTATTATCATGAAATGTATCATTGAAGATAGTGTGATTGGTTGTACCCTTGGATTAGGTATTTGTGACATCAATTATCCCTTGGTCGATTAGATCTTGTATGACATTTTTCAATTAGTAGCTGTTGGATGTTTTTTGTCCTTTTACCTAATGATACTCACAAAATTCATTATCATTCCACCACTTGGGTTCACAACACCATGTTTGGACTCTCTGATTTATGGTAGAGTGATATTATTAGTTTGAATCAACTTTTTCAGTGCTAACTATATCGACTCTCCTAATGGTGTGTAGTCGCATTTAGGAAAAGGAAACCTTTGTGGGCATTGTGTGTTGGGTTGGTTGTTAGACACTACTACTGCTTAAGCAATGGGTGTTTGAATTTGAGTATTCCTCTGCTGAGTATGCACCATGGGTTTTTGATTTGTCATGGGTTCTCCTTGTAGAAAAACCTTTGGTTGAGCATAATTGACTATTTTAACATCAATGACACCATCATTGGTGACATTCTTGTTCTTATTGCACCATTTGGCCTTATCTATTGCATTCTTGTTGGTGTTTTTCTGGGTAGGATGTGCAAGGGTTCCTCTCTTGACCCAGTTTTTCTCACATCAAACTCATCGTTCTATAAGTTTCTTGAAATTTGGAGCAAGCTGGAGTTCTGTTGTGAATGATATATCTCGGATTATATTGCCAATGAACATGACTATTAGGTCCTATTTGGGCACATCATATGCTATTTTTTTTGTAGTGTTTCTCCATCTTTCTAAGAATTTAACAAAGGATTCACCATTTTTTGCTTAATGTCCTTGATTTTGACCTTGCTTTTGATATTATGATGGAAGTGAACAATAATTTTTTTGGCTAATTCTCCCCAAGACTGAATGACATGGGGTAAGTGTGAGAACCATTCCATTTCTGCTATGGCTAGACTCTATGGAAACAATCACATTAGGTAAGTTTCATCATGTGTGACTTCAATGTAGCTAGCAAAGAATTCCTTGATATGGTCTACAAGATTGGTATTGACTCTGTATTTGTCAAACTTGGGTATTGAGAAGTGTGGGAAATGGTGACATGTGCAAAGAGTAATCAAATGGGTATGGGTACAACTCCTCTGCTATGTAAGACTTGGTTTGTCCCTGATTTTGCATGTCCGTCATTTTTGTTTGTATATTTTGCACTTGCTTTATCAGCATGTCTGTTGGAGATTGAGGAACATTCCGACATTGAATCTCTGTGTCATGGTCGGTATAAGGCTTCACCTTTGTGTTCCTTGCATTTGGACATTTTATCTCCTTGGGATTTGATATTGATTTCCTAGCATGTGACTTTGATATTGGGGAATCTGATTGGTCCAAGGTTGTGGTTTTTTCTATTGTTGGCATCGCTATTAGAATAAAGGTGTAGCCTTTGGAGGACCTTGAATTAATGTTGGACCTACAAAGAATGATCCATGTGATAGGGAAGTATTAGGTACAAATCTAGAAGGGATAGACTACACTGTCTGAGTAGTTGTAAATGGGTTATTGCTTATTTGGGGAATTGATGATATAGCTTGAGTTCTTGACATAAAAGACCATGAGGAAAATGCTTGAGATAAACTGGTAACTAGGGGTGGACTCAGTTGGGAGACCATCATGTTTTGGGTGGATGATTTACTATCTTGATTGGCAAAGTTAGCTTGGGTAGACATAGTTTGCATTGTTTTCATGGTTGTTAATGATGGCGGAGACAATAATTGAGACACCACATGATCTATTTGAGAGGTTTGAATTGTGCTTTGTCCTGCTAGTGGGTTTTCAGGCCATATCGTTGATACATTGAATTTAGCAGGGATCTTGACTCCCTTTTTGATCAACATAGCTAGAAATATTTCAGGGTTTCCTTGCACAATAGCATAAACCACTTGTGTGGAATAAACATCTTGCTCTATGTCTTCAAGCTCTTCCTCTGTGACATCTTGAAATATAGTTGGTCTATGTGAACCATGAGGAATAGTATGCACATTCTCAATAGAGAGAGTAGGATCAATGTTTTTAAATGGGTAGTCCTCTTGCTCTTCTTCCCACGGGGGAAACTGGTTAATGTAGGATTCATCTGGTTGGGTTCTAGCCTTTTACCTAGTATAAGGTCCTCCATAGGGTGTGAAAGACATGGTGTTATCCAGGTTTTGAACTAAAATGAGTGATATAAAGAAAGCAAAGGGGATAACCTCTCGAGGAAAGTTTGAGTACCTGTTTTGACAAGGGTAATTATAGGAACAAATTTTGATTTCTCTTGATCTTAAAGATTGGTGATGTAAGATATTGATTCTAAATATTGCCTTAGATGAGACAAAGTATCTGATAAAGATTGATGAAGCTGATATAATGGGATCAAGATAATCTAATGTAAACTTTTGAACTATCAATGGTAAACAATAGCCAGACTGTAAAAGAGAGATGATCCTAGATGTTTTGAGATTCACATTGATTCTTCATTATTTTTTTAGATGTGTACACTAACCTTTCACATGAAATGGAGAATATTTTTCAAGGTTTAAGACTAATAAAAATGCAGAGTGCTGATAGAAGAATCCAATTTTATCGATAGAATAAATGTACAGGTTTATAGGTCGATTGTGGTAATATTATGGTGATTGTGAGAGAATGCTGTGTTGGAAAAATGATACATTTGGCATCAGTGAATGCACTTAGTGAAAACACTTATTCGGTTTTGAATGCTTACCGAGCTCATCACTCAGCCCACAGCCTATACCGAGCATTTAGTAAAGCTCACCGATCAAACAGTTCAAACCGAGCAGTAAGGCAGTCACCGAGCATATGAGAAAAACAGCAGTTACCGAGCAGACGGTAGTCACCGAGTCATCAGTTGAAGATAACCGAGATGACAGTTACTACCGAGTCACCAGTGGTTACCGAGTGACAATGTATTTACCGAGTCACCACAGCTACCGAGTTCCAAGCTACACTTCGAGACTAGTATGGACTGAGCCTCTACTCTTACCGAGAGCATGACGATGCTGAGTACTGTAGTGGATGCCGAGTATCAGAAGTTCACCGAGCCAGCTTGAGGAACCGAGCTTCTACCGACTCAGTAATATTTTGTTCACCTATG
>MU225192.1:3014748-3028013 GCA_018584345.1 Thuja plicata | reverse complement strand
AGTACCAAAGTTTTGTGGGTACCATCCCCACCCCAGTTTTACTTTCTATTTGGAAGGTTTCTGGGTTACCAATATTTGTGTTATGTGTTATGAATGATTACATTTTCATGGTTGCAGTAGATTAGATGAATGAATGGTTAAAGAATATAAAAGTGCAGAAATACTTTAAAGTTCTAAGTGTTACTGGTTCACCCCTCCCCTCTCAGTAACTCTGTTAGTCCTGAATATTTCCAACATGCTGGGTTGTTTGCAGTAAACTTCCAATGATTGCAGCAATCAAAGGATCAATTGCGGCAATAAAAGGCTCAATTGTGGTAAAATTCCATCAATTGTGGCAAAATTATGTCATTTGCGGCAAAGTGCGATAACATTGAAAAATGATTGTAGGTGGGAATATGTCTGATAAAATGATCTTTCTGGAACAGACTTTGGTTGACACCCTAGACTTTAAACATGTTTGACTTGTTTTGACAGTGTGAGATGTTGGTTTTGCACTTTGAGAACTGATTACACAAGCAAACACAACTGACACGGTGTTTTAAAGATCCAAGAATAAAAAGACTATGTTCTACAACTTTTCCAAGTTGCAATGTTTTTCACGTGGTCAAAACAAAGACAGTCAGATTAATCTAGGTCAATTGGATTGAAGATGAAATATTATAGGCCCAATTATTTTGATCTTTGTCAATTCACACAACAATTTTCTTGCTTCTAGGTGCCCATGTTTTTGCCTTTCCCAAATATTGTTGTCGTGCTAATGAAGATCTCTTTCATCAACACAATATCCTAGAACACATATGTTTGGAACCTTGGGGGGAATTATACAACCCCTTGCAATATAATAAGATGATTATTCTCAATTAAAATGGGTATGTCTCTAATTAAAAAAGTTTTAGTAAGGTTCGTGGAGTCTATCCAATCGGTTTGTACGCGTGTGACTCACTTAAGAGCCTAGTTGACCATGCTGACTAGTTAGGGATACTTCACACTATCCAGGCTATCATCAACACACCTAGCTCAATCTTGGTTAGATATAAGATAGAGATTTGGACCACATATTTTTTATACACTAATCATAAGGATTATCATTTTAAAGTCATCTTCTGAGGAAGAAGCACTTTCCCCAGAAATGCCTCTCTAAAAAAAGTATAAAATTTGTTATTCTAACAGATTGTGCAAGTGCACCAAAGACTCAAGACACAAGGTTAATCATTTAAGCACCAAACATCAAATATGAACTGAGCTATCATCCATACATGCACATGAGTTCAATTTAAGCCCAAACCAAATGATAATTGCTTGTTTAATTTTAGATGCACCAAATTCAAAGATTCTTTGCCTTGTTCAATTATTAACCACCATGTCAATTTTATGCACCAAATCAAAAGATGAGATTGTTTTGCTCAATTTTAGATGCACCAAATTCAAATATTCTTTTCCTTGTTCAATTGTTAACCACCATGTCAAATTTAAGCACCAAACAGAAAAAGTGAGATTATGATGTTTTGCATACACTTTTCTTTTTAAGCACCAAAAAGACAAATGAGTTAATTTTAGTTTGCTTTGTTAAAACTGCTTCCACGCCACAAGCTGTCAAGAAGCTATTAGTATTAAAAAATCCTAATAATAAAAATAAATAATATTCATAAACACCTGGATTATTAAGACCTTTAAGGCTCATGATAACTTTATATTTGGATTCAAAAAAATGATGGGAGGTGAGAGAGTCAGAGCTGGAGGAGGAGGTCAGGCGGGAGTAAATTTGAATTCCTATGAGGGCAAGAAAGGTGATGCAGGAGGAATCAAGGTGCCTATAGGAGTAGGAGGTTAGAAAGAAGTAGGAGGAACATAATGGGAGGGCTCCACTAAAGTGACAAATGAGGAAAACATCCCTCATTCCTGAGGTGGTGGGCCAGAAAAAACTGCACCAGAAGGTAAGAATTTCTCAGCTGGAAGCAATGATTCTTTTGGTAGAAATAAGGCTAAAGGAAGCTAGTCATAATTATTTGTGATTAAACCAACTGGAAAATCATCTTTCTCAAGTATAAACAACATATCTCAAACCAGTAAGGGTTTCTTTGGTATTTTGTTACCTGACCCACTGGTGGACCACACGATAATGAATATGGCCCTATTGCTAGTAGGAAAATTTATGGGGATTAGAACTAACATTGAGCTGGTAAGGGAATATACTTACTGCAAATAGAAATTGAAAGGGTAAGTGGATATTGCAGCAATTCTGAAAATCTTCTTCTCTTTTGTCTTTTCAAATATGGAAGACCTTTCAAAAGTTCTATGTGGACCCTGGATGTTCAAAAAATCATCTCTGGCTTTAAAAAAATGGGTAACTAACCTTGATCTAAACACATAAATATCTGACTCAGCCCCACTATGGGTTAGCTTACCAATTCTTCCTTTGGAATATTGGCACGAAGATGTCTTCATTGGCTTGGTGAGTGCTTTTGGAGAGCTACTATCGATAGACTCGATGACAAATTCCAAATCTAGATTGGTGTATGCAAGAATGTGTGTGAATATACACTAGAACACAGATCTTCTTGAGGTTATAACCATCAAATCAAAAATGGGTAAGCATATTCAACCTATTGAATATGAATCGTTTCCTTGCGCCTATTTCTCTTGTAAAAAAGTAGGTCATTGGGCTAGAAATGCCCATCGAAAAAACAAACAAAGATGAAATCAGAAGAAAAAAGGGAACCAAAGAAAGTTTGGAAACTTAAATCTAACCTAAATGAAAAACTTGGAGAGAATCCATAATCTAGAATTCAGGAGAAAATAGTAAGGGAATGGATAAAAATGAATCTAATGAAGAATTGAGAACAAAGAACAATATCATTATGGAGAAGAAGCACAACATAGAGAATAAAGACTTAGTCGAGATCTTAAATGAGCAAATGTTTCCAAATATTATGGAGACAACTAAAATAGAAAGAAGCAAAACAAGGGATCCCCCTAACCTTGAAGAAGAAAACTATGAGGAGCATGAATATGAAGAAAGTGAAGATGAAACCCAATCACCCATAATGGACCTTTGGAATGAAGAAATAATGGAAAGCTATACTATATATCAGGACAAAACCAAGAAGAACCATGGTCAGACACAAAAGGAAAGAAAAATTCCAATAAAAACTAAGGAAAAAAAGGAGGTCAGAACGGTAGCAATCTGAATGAATCAGAAAAAAAACATGAGAACCAAAGTCAAGGGGGAGTTCAAACAAGAAGACAACATAAGGATGATGTGGGTACCCCTACAAACAAAAAAGGAAGGACATCAATACAAAAAAAAGAGAGTAGGAAGAAAAACAAAATATAGTAGATGGTAGGCTGCGTACCATTCCTGAGATATACTCCCCAATTCACTAAATGAAAGTTACTTCATTGAATATTAGAGGGGTAAACAATCCCCACAAATAGGACATCCTAAGGAATCTGGTAAGAGATAGTAAACCAGACATTTTACTTATTCAAGAAACCAAAATTCCCAAAGAGAAAGTTGGAAAAATATATATGTCAAAAGATTATGGCAGAATAGGTGTTGACTCTGAAGGTGCCTCATGAGATATAGTTATCTTCTGGAATAAATTTTTTTTTGATTGAACCTTTATTTTTAGTGAGAAGAACATTTTTTTGGTGAAGGTAAATAATCTGAAGGACAATCATTCCTAGAATCTTATCAATATTTACACTCCCAATACAAAATAAGGTAGACAAAAGTATATGTAGAGATTGAGAGAAATCCGTAATCAATTTCAAAAAGAAAGCTAGATGATCATGGGAGACTTTAACACCCCTCTTAAAAATGAGGAAAAAAGGGTGGAATCCCCTCACAATTAGATAGCAGAATTTATCTAGGGGAGTCCATCAATGATGAAGATTTTTTAGAGATTGATTTGGAAGGGATTGATTACATCTGGTCAAACCATCGCACTAGGATTGATTTGATCCAGGTCAAACTAGACAGAGCCCTCCTTTCTCATGACTGGATCTCAAGGTACTACTTCTCTCTTTCTTCTGAACTCCAAATAGGGTCTGATAATTTCCCTATTTCTCTATTTTTCAAGTAGAATAATAGTAGAAATAATATCCCCTTCCGCTTTGAAAAATGTGGATAGCTCACCCAAAATTAAAAGAAAAGATAGCAAAATGGTGGAATTATACTATTGATGGGGGAGCTATGTATAGAATAGCTAAGAAGTTGAACTCTATCAAAAGGAATCTTAAAACTTGGAATAAGGAAGTTTTTGGAGACATCTTCCAAAGCAAAGGTAGACTACAGGATGATATTAAGGAAATCCAACAAAAGATTTAGAATGAAGGCCTATATGAAGAGAGGAAAAACATGAAAAATATTTTGATTGCAGACTATCATAACATCATCATCAAGGAGGAATATTTCTGGAGACAAATATCCAGAGCTGTCTGGATCAAGGCTGGGGACAAAAATACTAGATTTTTTCATATGACTACTATGAAACACAAAGCAATTAACATAATCTTTAATTTACAGTCTAAAGACAAGACTATTAGGAAGGAGGAAGAAATTAGAACTGAGATGCTAAGATATTTCTCTGTGCTCCTTTCTAAGGAGACTTATTTGGAAAGATTTTCCCAAGAAGAAATCCTATCTGCTATCCCTCAGCTGGTTGATGATTCTAGTAAAAAATGCTCCAAGCTATCCCCTCCAATAAGGAGATCAAGAATGCTATTTCTCTTTTGAGGGGGAGAAATCTCTTGGACCTAATGGATTCCCTATGCTATTCTACCAACAATTTTGGGAAATCCTTGAAAAAGATGTGCAGGATGCTATAAAAGAATTCTTTGGTACCAAAATCCTCCTAAGGGAGCTCAATTCTACTTTTCTGGTCCTGATTCCTAAAAAGTCAGGAGATAATACCGTGGAAACTTTCAGACCTATTAACCTATGCAATTGCCTATACAAGATAATTTCTAAAGTCATAAATTCTAGACTGCTCCAAATTATCCCGAATATTATTTCCCCCCAATAGAATGGATTTTTCCCCAGGAGACAAATTCTGGATTCCATCATTGTAGCCCATGATAATATACACTCTTTGGAGAATGCCAAAAAATAGGGGTTTATGATGAAAATTGATCTATGTAAGGCTTATGATAGAGTGGACTGGCAGCTCCTTTAAGAGGTTATGTCTTGTTTTGGATTTGACAATAGGATTATCAAGATCATTATGCAATTGGTTTCAACTGTGTCATCTTCGGTCATTGTTAATGGGGGCTCTTCCAATTTTTTTAGGCCCTCAAGAGGTCTGAGACAAGGAGATCCCATCTTGCCTATCCTTTTTTATATTCTTTCTGAATTCATGGGGATGTATATTCATAAAATGGTGGCTAAGGATGAATTTTTTGGTATCCAACCTTTCTTAGCAAGAACAATTTTCTCTCATGAGAAATTTGTGGATGATACACTTATAATGGGGGAGGCCACAGTTAAAGAAGCCAGAAACTTGAAGAAAGCCCTTTCTCTTTATACAAATGCTACTAGTCAATTGGTCAACTGGTCTAAGAGCTCTATATTCTTTATAAATACCCTTGAAGAAAGACATAAAAATATATCTTCTATTTTAGGCTGCTCTATTGAGAAGTTTCCCTCCTCTTTCCTGGGTTTACCTCTTTGCTCCAAACCCCTAGAAATTTTTTGGCTCTCTATCATAGACAAATTTAATAATAAGATGGATGGTTGGAAAGGGGCTCTTCTAAGCAACACAGGGAAAATTCAATTGCTGAAATTAACTCTTCAAAACCTCCCTATTTAAGCTATGAGTCTTTTCAAAATACCTCATAAAATTACTACTAAAATTGAGAAGATCCAGAAAAGATTTCTCTGGTCGGGGGTTGAAGAGAAGAAGAGACTTAGCATTGTGGCTTGGGATAAAGTTTACAAACCTAATAAGCTGGGAGGTCTGGGATAGAGAACCATAAAAAATGTCAATAAGGCCCTTTTGGAAAAACACCTTTGGAGAATTTTTGGTGATCAGAAAGAATGGAATGGTATTATCAGAAACAAATACCTCTTTAACCAAAACTCATTGGAGGATTATATTTCTGAAGATGTTAGCATAAAGGGATCCCACATCTGGAATAGCATAAGCTCAACAAAATATCTTATCACTAAGGGGAAGAGATGGAAGCTGGAGGATGGCAAGAGAATTGATTTTTGGGATGATGTCTGGATCCATAATGTGCCCCTTTCCATTAATTAAGAGTGGAAACAAGATATTGATAGGTGCAAAGAAACCATAGGAACAAAAGCTAAAGACTACTAGTAGGAAAACAACTGGAGGAAGTTGGGAGAAGAGGATATCATATTCATTCCCCTCCAGCATGAGCTACAAACTTGACACATCAAAGACAATATCCAGGACTCTATGGTGTGGGATCCAAGACCAGATAACAAGTACATGGTGGCTTCTGCTATCAATCTCTTTACTGATAAAGAGGAGAGACCTCTTTTCTCCTATGTTTGGTATAAGCACCTCTCTCCCAAAATTAATTAATTTTTTTGGGCTCTTAATTCAAAATACACTGCTAACCCTTAATAACTTAACTAAAAGGGGTTTATACATTGTGAATATATGTATTATTTTTCTAGATCACTTTGAATCTTGTGGTCATCTTATGCTCCATTTCTCTTTTACCCGTAAGGTCTAGGATATTATCTTTAGGAAATGAAATGTGTGTTGGTTCTTCCCTTGTCTTTGGTAGGATTTTGTTACTCAATGGTGGTGTCCTTCACACAACTCAACTGATAAATATTTTTGGAATCTTATTCCTCCTCATTTATGCTGGTGTATCTGGAAAGAGAGAAATAATAGAATTTTCAGGGAGAAAAAGTCTTGCCCCGAGGTTGTTAGCAATAAAATTTGTAGAGCGTTGGAAGAAAATTTTCTTTCTTCAATAAAAAAATAGATTCTAAGGATAGTATTAAGAATGGTGACTGACATTCCAATACTTATACCCATGATCCCAAGCTTCAAAGAGACATGGCTACCTGGACTTCTCCTCTTGAGGATTGGGTCAAAGCCAATTTTGATAGGGCAGCTAAAGGCAATCCAGGTAGGCTGGAGGAGGTGGTATAATAAGAGATAGAAATGGTACTTGTATTGGTGCCATAGCGGCTCTTATAGGAATTCAATCTAATCACAGGGCCAAAGCCATGGCGCTCCTCAATGTTATCCTGTTGACAGAAGAGCTAGAATGCAAGAAAGTATGTCTGGAGGGATATTCTCTCAACATCATCAATAACATTAAAGGCATTAGTAAATCTTCCTGGACTATTGAGCATATTATTAAAAAAATTAAGGTGGTGGCTTCAAATTCATAGCCTTTCATGTCACCCACAATTTTTGAGAAACCAACCAAGTGGTGGATGGACTTGCTAACATATGCGTAAAAAATGACATCATTCACAAGTGGCATGGTACTGTCAAGATCAATGATGAAATTAATTTATTACTCAATCATGATAGAATTAACCATAAGGCAAGCATTATTAATGATGTTAATCATACCAATTAATGGGATATGGATTTGGGGTACGATGATGATGATATGCCATGTGAAGTGCCATAATAATTATGACCTTATGCCGTCACATTCTCTCAGAGACATCAAAAGAAAGCCTGGTATCTTGCATCTGTACACTTTGCTGAATTTTGCAAAGGATTCAGAGAAAACTAGTGAGAAAAACAACAAGAAGGAGAAAAAGAGAAGAACTTGAGGTTTGCAAATGGAGGAATGAGAAGGATGTCTGGAGAAAGCTCAAAAAGGGCAAAGTGGACAAATACCTAAAATGCCTTCATGGAAATAATAAGGAGATAAAAAAGGCATTTGCTGATGGCTGGGAGAACGGGAAAGTGAACATTTTAGGCAATTCTTTTACCCTCTTATTAGATCATCTTACAAAAATCATTGGTCTCCCTTTGGAGGGAATATAGTTCTCGAAAGACAAAAATAAGGGAAACAAAGCCTACAAGACCTTTCCAAAGACAGATGAGGAGTGGGCCATGCTTGTTAAAGGTGACCTAGATTATGTTAACCTGTCAAAAATTAAGCGTATTTGGGCATTCATCATCAGAGCTATCATGGAGTACTTCACGCTCGATGACAATTATTATAAGGTCTATAACTATCACTTCATTCTTGTAAATAATTTTAGACATGATATTAAGGTTTCCTTCCCTTACTATCTGTTAAGTTCTCTCAATCAAGGAATTATAGATTACAGTGTTAAATTCTCCCCTATCTTGCATGAGGGGTTAATTCTTTTGATTACAGATTATGTCAAGAAGAACATTCTTGAGCCAATTCCAAAGAATATTGACAATGTAAAATGCAAGAGTATTGAAATGTCCTCTGGCAAGAATACCAGCAAAGTGTCCAACAAAAAACCCGCAAGGGCCCTGTTGAAGGTGATATCAGTCTGTCAATCTATGATGACATTGAGGGTATGAATACAGATGATGATGACTAGGATAATGAGTCTTTTGAGGAAGAGGGGTACATAGGGGAGAAGAGAAATAGAGAGGAGGTAGAAATGGAAATCCCTACCATTACTAATAAAAAGGATGAGAAAGGGGATAAAGAGGATACCCAAGATAAGACCTTAGATGAGATTATAGAAAAATTGATAATTTGGTGGATAACTACATTGATGACCAGAAGGAAGATAGGGAGGAGCACAATAAGAGAAAATATGAAACCCTTGATAATCCAGAGAACATGATTAATCTGGAGACTGATGACCATGGGAAAAACCAACCTGATAAAGGCAAGAATGAGAATAATGAGGAGAATGTGGCTATGGGTGAGGAAGCTGAGAAGGTCTACACTGATAAAATCTATATCAAAATTGAGGAGGAAACCCAGAAAGAGCATAATATTAGCAAAAACAACCCTACTCCACCTGCGAGTCCGAAGGCTAATAATGAGGAGAATAATAATCAGAACCAGAAGAGTATGGAAGAAGAGCTGTGGGACAAAGACTTCAAAGTGAAGAGAGAAGTTAATATCACTCACCTCCAAGCAGCTAGAAACAAGGATATGTACTGTTACAACATTGACAAATGGATTCATGATGACATTAAGGAGCTTCAGGCCAATTTTAAGAATATTGAAGATAGAAACTCTCTACTGGAAGAAACTGTGGACAAGATGAGAAATGATGCAACTATGTATCAGCAAGGGAAGGATGATTTTGAAAAGGTTAAAGGACATGGTAAATCAATGGCATTTCCCCTTTAATGGTAAAGAAGCCAAATATATTTTGAGGTTTTTTCTTCGTCACTTCGCTTGGAGAATTTGGAAGAAGAGAAATAATAGAGTCTTCAGAGAAAAAATCTCACCCCATGAGATTGTGGCCAATTGAATTTGCAGAAGTTTGCTAGAAAATTTTAAAGGTTCTCTCCCTAGAGACTCCCCATTTAAGAACACTCAAATTTTAAATGATATTTTTAACAAGAAAAATTAGGGGCATAAAGACAAGGATTCAAATTTGAGGGAAAACACAAGATGGTCTGCATCGCCAACTGGCTGGGTCAAAGGTAACTTTGATGGAGAAGCTAAAGGGGATCTATGAAGAGATAGAGTGGGAGGCATAATAAGAGACTCAGTTGGAAATTGTCTGGGAGCTATTGCTTCCCCTCTGGGAATTTAGAATAATCATGTGGTTGAAGTGATGGCAGCTCTTCAAGTCGTTATCATGGCTAAAGAAATGGGTTATTCAAATTTTTGGTTGGAGGGAGATTCTCTAAACATAATAAACTATATTAATGGTAAGAATGAGGCTTCCTAGACAATTGGCCACATAATTGATAAAATACAATCCTTAATGCTTCTTTTTAAATAAATTCACATAACCCATGTGTTTAGGAAAGGAAATAGGCCTGCGGATGGATTTGCTAATGTGGGGTCCCAAATTGACGTCACCCAATCATGGAAAGGGGAAGAAGATCTCAATATGGAGATTTTATGTCTTAGTAGGTATGATAAGATTAACCATATTGAAGGCTCAATTAAAACCAAGATTAATGATGAGTAGATCACTTAAGATTAAGAGTGATGATAGATGTCAGTCGAGGGACATGAGTATCATGAAGAATGTGACCTCGCATGGTTTGTAGGTTTTTGCTATCATTTTGAAATAGAAAAATCATAACAGTATTGTGTTTCTTCCCATTCACTCTCTTAAAGTTTAGAACTCTTTGATTATAATGGGTGGAGGTCTGAAAAGGGAGGAGCCGATGGACTGTGCAAAGTGGAAACAAATGAAAAAAGTCTAGAAAAGGATGAAGAAGGGTGGTGTGACCCAGTATATGGAGAAAATGCATGGATGGGACAAAGAAATAACCAAAAAATTTGTAGACGACTAGAAGAACAGAAAGGTGAATATGTGGGGTAAGTCTTTTACTTTGAATATGAGCATAATTTCAGAGATTACGGGTCTTTCCTATGAAGGCATGATGTTTTATAGGGATAGAAGACACATTGAGACTCAAGCATTCAAAATCTTCCCAAAAACCAAAGAAGAAGAAGCACTTCTGAGAAAAGGGACGTGTGATTATGTGGAAATTAACAAAATTAAGAGTCACTGGGCTAACATTTTAACTGTCATGATTGAGTATTTCACCCTGGATGGTCGCTACCCCAAAATTTACAACCTTCACTTTGTTCTTGCAAATCATTTTAGGAATAACAAAAAGGTGTCATTTCCCTTCTATCTTTTGAGCTCGCTGAATAACAGTGTAATGGAGCATAGAAAAAAAGCTAGCAACCCAGTGCTTCATGAAGGGATTATTTTATTAATTTCAAAATACGCCAGAAATTAAATCCCAGAACCCATTCCCAAAAGGGTTAAAGGGAATGCAAAGCAAATTAAGTTGGATAGAAAAAAGGAGAACCCGAAGAAAAGGGTTAGGAGTAAAAATAAGGCAAATATGGATAGGAAGGAGGATATTGAAGACCAAACCCTTGATAGTCAGGGTAATGAAGAAGAGATTCAGGAAGAGGAGAAAGAGGAAACGCCTATGACTGAAGAGGAAGCTCAAGAGATAAATGAGGAGGCTTTGGTGAAAGAAAATGATGAATAGGTGAATAAGGAGGACACCCAGATGAATGAGGAGGAAAATCCCTTGAATGAAGAAGATGATAACAGGGTAAATGAAGACGAAAATCAAGAAGCAGAAAAAGGTGAAGAAGAAAAAGAGGGAGATGACAAGGAGGAAAAAAATGAAGAAGTGAATGGTGGTAAGGACAAGGAGGAGTATACTGAGCAGCCAAACTTGAAGGATGGTAATAGGAAAAAGAAAAGACAGAGAACAAACCCTAACCACAATACTATGGTAGGGTTTGAAATTGATGAAAGAATTCCAAAGAGAAAGGAGGATCATGGGGGGAGCATGGAGAATTGGATTAGTGAGGAAATGAAGGACATGAAGCAGCACCTAAATGAAATGCAAGAAGATATGGATCCCTTCAAAACCAAGCTAGAAGAAATGGAGAAGAAATTCCTGATTAAGGTAAATAATAACAACACAAATGAGGAGATTATGGCTAGATTCAATGCACTTGTGGAAGAAAAGTGGAAAGAAATGAAAAATAAAATAGGCCACAATGGGCATATGATAAGTATTATTCTCAAGCATAGAAATGTAGGGCTTAAAGTCTCTATTAAAAATATCAAAGCGTTATTGTAAGGAAACTCAGGTGCGGAAATAGCTTCCTACACTAATCTCTAAAGGAAAGTATTGTGCAAATTATTTTAAATCCTTACAATTTCAGATTCGTTAACTACTTTAATAATGATATTGCAGCCATATACCATGCATATAGAAAATAGAGAATGACACAATGATTTACCTTGGGGAAAACCTTTCAGTAAAAAACCCTAGCACTCCAAAACCTGCATAATGTATTATCTTCAACACAACGGTTACAACACACTTGTAATGCAAGTTATTTCAGGAGATAATCGACCCTCAAAGACAAATCCAGTAGCACGAGATCATACCAACAATACACTCTTTTCCTATCCCAGTCTACAACCCTAAAAAACACTTATATCATGCGCTTTCCTTTTTAGGGCAACTTCCAAAGATAGCTGTATTAGGGTTTTACCATTCTCTGAGAAAAATATGAACCCCAAATTTTTTTTTGGGGTGATGCCTCGAACCCCACAATTGTAGAAGAGTGTATAGTACTCAACTTTATCAGTTGCCACATGTGTTTCATGTCTTCACCCATCATTGAACCTTCTAGAAATAGCTCTTACGTGTCATAGGAATCCATCATAACCATTTCAGACATGATCTCCTTGTTGGAAATTTGACTTCCTGAGGAAGCATGACTTATTTTTTGTTGTCAATCATGGTAACAAATTCATAATAAGTTTTTGTCAAAGATAACTTAGAAGATAAAATGACTAAGTATAGAAAACAGGACAGACAGAGAGATACATAGATCAACACATCAACGCACATGTTAGAGATCACACTAGAACATGCATTCTTAGATATATACTCTATGGTGTATATACATGCTAGATCCAAATGCACAGAGTATGGAATATCAGTATGAAAAAGTTACAGACAGATTAGTAGACCTGCAGTCCAGGAAACAGAGCATGGAAGCCGACTATAATTTTGATCAGCGTGTATGAATTTATAATGTAATGGCTAAGAAAATTTAGTTATAAGATTTTAATAATGTAATTAATGTTATAGTAAACATGCTTAGGCCAACTTGTTCAGAAGCGTTGTATATTTTTGTTTTAGGGCCAACTAGTGATTTGTTTTGGGTTGCGCCTATTCGGATTTGAAGATATAAGTATGTAATGTAAAGATATATTACAAGTGTCAATTATTGTGTAAGAAGAAGTTATATAGGGATAGTATAATGAAGTTAGAAGATGATATAGCTCTTTAAAGAAGTAAGAGCATCCACGCATACATGGAACTGATCAGACAACAGTGTCACTACAATAGTTCATTTTTGATATAGTGCATATCAACATTCAGAGGGTTGTAGCCTTCATATTATTTGGAAAGTGAGCCTAGGAAGTGAGCCATACACCCCTAACAGGGTTTTTTAAAAGACTCCTAACAGGGTCCGACCTTTAACCAGGTCATTGTACTCAAATTGTAAAGACTGCTTCTAACAGGGCAAAGGAACTTTAACAAGTTCATTATACCTAGTACAATATTTTGTGGGTACTA
>MU225192.1:2974755-2985999 GCA_018584345.1 Thuja plicata | reverse complement strand
TCATTGTTGTCAAGGTTAACTCCTGATTTAGCAAGTTTGGATGCATGGGGAGAAGAAGACCTAATCAAAATCAGCGTTCTTTCTATGGAAAAAGAAAAGGAAAAACAAGTGATGAGGAACCCTCACTGTTTGGAAACAGTGAACATTTTGAATGACTTAGTGCCTGCTGATAAGAAAGTAGCCAAAGTCCAATCAATTGAAGATGTGGACAACATTTTGTCAAAATTCAAATCACACTTTATAAGCTTAGTAGACTCTTCTACTAAGATTGCAGAAGATGAATACAAGAAGGAGAGACTGGATGATTTGGTAAAGAACTTTACCTTAGACTTGAACTCCTTAAAGATTGGGCAATCTATATTGAAGGAATTGGCAGATAAAGGAAAGAGAGTCATAAAAAACTATATGGACAGAGTAAAGCTCACCTCTGGGCACACCAAAAAGGTAGAAGAGGCAGAGTTAATGATAGACAACATAAGAAAATCAGTTGAAACTTCCACGCAAGACATGAACATATGTAACAATGTCTACCAAAGGCAGTTAGATAAAATTGAGAAAGCAAAGTCAGAAATCAATAAGATAAGGGTAAGACAAACCCAGTTAAGAAATGCACTTGCGCCATCCTTAGTAGTCCTTAATGAGAACATCAAACAAATTAATGACACTATTGTGACATATGATCAAGGTCCCTGCATGGATCTGATAAAAATGGAGAAGCTAACATGTGCATTGTGCGCGCATCTACAAACAGATGATGCTATGAAAGTATTTTGGCAGAAAGAGATCCAATCTCTTAAAATTGCGTACCCTAAAGTTTATATGGAGTAAGTATGTAGTAGACTTACAAGTTTTTGTACACCTTTGTCATTAATGTCAAAGGGGGAGTAATATAGAATGTGTATATGCGGAGAAGTATATGTATATATGATGATATACAATCACTTTTTGTGATAAGTCATTTTGAGTAACTTGACCACATTCCTTTGTTGCCATAAATGAAAAAGGGGGCGATTGTTGGAAAGTTGACTACCTGAGGATGCATGACTCATTTTGTGTTGTCATCATGGCAATAAAGTCATGTTTAGTTTCTGTCATGAAAGACAAAATGACTAAGTATGAAAATAGGGCACACAAAGATACTCAACGATCAACACATTAGCGCACATGCGAGAGATCGATTCAGGTTATGTGTGTTTAGATATAAGTTGTATGACATGTGTACATGCTACATATAGACATGCATAGTACGCAAATATAGTACGACAAAGTTAAAGGTAGATCAATAGACCAGCAGTCCAGGAGATAGAGCATGGAAGCCGACTAAGTGTTTTGATCAGCGTGTGTTATTTTATAATGTAATGGCTAAGCACCTTTGGTTATATGATTTTAATGATGTAATTAACATTGTAGTAAACATGCTTGAGCTGACTTGTTTGGAAGCATTGTATATTTTGTTTTAGGGTCGACTAGTGTTTTGTTTTGGGTCGTGCCTATTCAGATTTGAATATATAAGTATGTAATGTAAAGATATGATAGAAAAATCAATTATTATGTAAGAGAAAGATATAGAGGGATTGTAATATGAAGTCAGTATATGATATAGCTCTTTGAGAGAGTAAGAGCATTTGCGCATACAGAGAACTGATCAGACAACAGTGTCATCACAACAGTTCATTTTGATATAGTGCATATCATCTTTTAGAAGGTTGCAGCCTTCATCTTATTGGGCAGTGAGACTAGGAAGTGAGCCATATACCTTTAACATGGTTTTGTAAAAGACTCCTAACAGGGTCTGACCTTAACTAGGTCATTGTACTCATATTGTAAAGAATGCTTCTAACAGGGCAAAGGAACTCTCACAAGTTAATTATACTTAGTACAATATTTGTGGGTACTAATTCCCACTGGGGTTTTCCTCTGATCAAGGTTTCCCCATAATAATATCATGTGTTATGAGTTGTTATGTTAAGCTTCATTCTATGTATGTTTGATTTATGTTTAAGTTGCTGAAAAGTAACTAAGAGACAAACACAGATTCACACCCCCCTCTCAGTGTTTCTAACAAAATTGATATCTCTAAACCAATGGAGGATATGATTGTGATTCTTATGGAGTTGGATAAAAAAAAAGTGATGCTTAGAAAACCAATATCCAGTTGCAACAACGGATACAATATTTGTTTAATAAAAGAGTCATTGACACAAAATTTCAAGTGAGTGAGGAACCGCCTCACAATAGGTGCTTAGTAATCATGCCCAAAGCCTCTCTTAGGAATAGTTTATTCAATCTAATGATTACTTCTCCCACCATGAGGTGAATTTATTCTGTCAACCCAGAGACATATACTTGAAATGGTATGACACAGTATGTGCACCAAGTCCCTTAAAGGGCCGTTCTACCTATGCTGTAGGAAGGTAAAATGCATGAAAGGAATCTATACTAGAGCTGCAGGAAAGGAAACACACTTACTCCTTACTGAAATGAATGCTACAAATTGTAAACTCTACTTAACCTATTCTTTCAACCTTGAGAATTCACTATAACTATCCTTGTAGGTGTTGCAGGAACATTCACAAAATACAATGCTGCAGGAAGAAACTGTAATCTTCTATCTAAAATGCTGGCAATGCTGAAAGTAAATATACTCTACTCTATTCTAATCCACCTCCCAAGTGGGCCCCCTTGGTTGGCTTCTACTAATCTACTAACATAGAAGATAAAACAAAAGCCACTTCATTATATTTCAAGAACTGATTACATAAGAACGATATATAAAACTGGAAATGAACTTGTTGTGCAAGATGCAACAGAACAATGTATGCCTAAAACTTTCAAACTTACAAACTAATAGTCAAATCCCTATAAATAGAGGATCAACACTTTATTCTAAAACAAAAAAGAAAAGATCTGAATGAAATCATGCCAGAGAAGAAAAGGGAAACGTAACAACCCACGACACATGCAATGAAGTCTGGGCGACCAAGTCAACATGATGAGGAGCGCAGAGGGAATATAGCAGCGCTATATTCCTACATTTTGAGAATAGTGGCTCCTCATTTGTAGTAGTCATGTCTTCTAGTGCCATGATGGTTACCCATCACAACTGGATTTCAATGTCCTCTTTTAAATGCTGTCGACCACTCTCAAGCTGCTGCTACTTCCTGGCAGGTTATTTATCATGCAGAAATATTCATACAAGTAAAATTAATCAATTTGATCCAAATATTAGAACATACATTCTGATTTCTATATGAAATACTGCAATATATATAATATTGGGAAAACATGACATAACTATCTACCCATGGGTTTAACGGTTCTAACTGTACTTCGACACAAGTTCAACTGATTATAAGTCCACAAATGTTTTGGTAATACTTAAAAATAGAGTATTAAGATCAATATAATAGAGATAGTAAATGGTCTCATCATCTGCCCCCTAGTATTTGAATGCTTTTCCTTAAGCATTTCATCTTCTGGTAGTTACTCAAAAATCACAAACCTCTGTCCTTCCTCGCCTTTGGCTCTTGAAAGTGTAATAGAATCCCCTTGTCTTCTCCTAGACATCCACTTTGTGATCCTTCTATAGTCGGTCAAGCCTTTTAGCATTGATGTCAGACAGGGGCCAAAGGAGTATGTGTGGCTACATGGTGAGTGGACACCAGAGTTTGTCTAATTTTTCTACCCAGCTGCATGTATTTTGGTGCTCTGTGAATAGCTGCTTGGAGGTTGATAGGGCTGTGTGGCTATGACTTCTTAAATGCTTTGGGTAATCTACTCCACTTGCTTCTAGCACCATCCAGGGCTCTCTGAAAGATGAAGTAAGACATTTCGTCATACTCAGCATAGACCTCTATTCTGATCCCAAAATTTTTCTCCCTTGTTTCCTCTTTGATTTTTCCATAGGTCAAATTGAGCCAATCTCTAAGGAGTACATCCAGTTTTCTGCTCTCTACCCTCAATGGCAATGGTTCTATTTTCTCCTGTTCCCTGTAATTTTCTAGTTGTCTATCATAATTGGCCTCATTGTGCATCCAAGACATTAATGCCCTCAAGTGTACATCCCCTATGTAAAGTAGAGGGTTCCTCTCAGTCTTTGCTGGAATAATGAAGTTATGTATATACAGTTCACAAAGTAAGTTCTGCTGCCATGAGGGAATGGTCTGGTATAGGCCATAAAATTCTTGAGCTATTTTAAACTCAAAGTCTTTGTCTCTAATGGTCATCATTAATTGGAACAAGAGGAAGTGTTCTTTCAAACATATGGCATAAACCCTAGGTGGTGGCCTACAAGTAATTATTTGATTAGCCAACTTAAGGGCATGATCCATCTTTTGTTTTTGTCTTGCCAATTGCTCTTTTAAATCTGCAATGTCCTCCACTTGCTCTATTATTACCTTCTTCATTTTATTTTTCTCCTTTCCCCATAAGGTTGTTGTCAAAACATACTTATTATGTAATCTAAAGAGAAGCTTCTGCAAGGTGATTGGGCCACAATCTTCCTCCTGGTTATTTTTCCTCCTTTGTTCCTTCCATGATTGTTCTAAGAAACTTGTTAACCAGGTTCTTTTATGGGGAACTAGGTCAGTCTCTGAGTAGGCTGACTGATGAGTTATTGAGGCATCCTCCTCATTGCTGTCTAAGATATTCTGATGAATTTCTTGGGGGTTATTTTGGTATACATCAGGTTCAGCTTCACATGTCTCTTTTGGATTTTGACAAATGTCTAGAATTTCAGACTAATTTGGGGAATCATCTAGAATAATTTATACATGAGGCTCTTCATCAAATTTCTTAGGGGAAATAGATTGACTTTCTGAGGATACTCTAGGGAGCTGTCCTCTCATTCTAGGGCTTCTTCACACAGGGGTTTCTTCAATTTCCACAACATTTTTCTTAATAACCTTCTTCGATTTCTCTACTGCAAGAGGAATTGCTGTAGGAACCGACTTCCTTTTCTTCCCCTTTGAGGATGTAGGGTTTTGTGGCTTGGCTGCAGGACCAGAAGTTTCTCCCTCTAATTTTTGTTTTCCTTTTATTCGGGTAGAAGTAGGTACATTTCTCACATGAGTAGGTAAACGCATACTTTCTTACAGATTTTTAGTTTTTGTCCCCTGGGTGTCTTTCTCAACAGCTGGGCCGATGGGTATTGCATCATCATGGCTAGATTGCACACTAGGGTTAACCCGAGGTTGCACGGTTTTATGCTGGACAAATTCTAACCATGCCAATGGAGAGGATCCCTAAGAGATTTCTCTATTAGAAATTTAATTAGGGCATGGTGGGTGATAGAATTGACATTTCCTTTCTGGGTTTCCTCAGCACTAATGCATCTCATATTTTACAAGAAACTGGGAACATTCATTGGAAGATTATGCCTTACGTAAATAATTAATTTATAGTGATGTGCGTGAAAATTATAAAATCTTCCTTCATAGATAAAATAATTTATAATATGCATTTCCAATTCATTATATGGCAGAGGGATAGACATTGTTTTGCACCCTTTCTTGGTAATCTCCAGAGGAGGGTCACTTGGTAGGGTAAACTGGGCCCTAGCTGATCTGGCATCGTACACATTTGGGTAGTGCTCCCCAACCATTGGTAACCTAGTTAATTCTACTATCCATTCTTATATGGTGACCACTATCAATCCTCATACAGTTGCTTGCCCTTCCTCAAATGTATTTGCAAATTTAGCTGCTGTGTCTTCATCAAACTCTTTTAACTTCAAGAAATATCTTAACCAGCCACATGCATTAAACCTCCTTACTGCTTCAACATATGAAAGTAAAACACCATGTAATACCGGATCATGTCTCTGTAACTACCCTCCCATATGTGCTTGCTGATTTTTCAATTTGTTTGCTTTGTAGTTGATAAATGCCTTATTCCTTCTTGAGTTTCAGACTACTCATTTTAAAACTATGGACTTTCTTCTGAATTCCTCTGTTATTCTTAACATGAACAATGGTGATGTATTTTAAGAAGAAAAATTATAGCTCTTACTATGGGTTGCCACATAATTTAATTATAGGTCATATCAAGTTTGACAATCAAGGATAATTTGGGAATAAACGTACGATAGTTGTGCGATATAGCAACGAGATTTTAATGAGACAAAGGCAAAGTACAGATTTGAGGTGACATTAAATCTTTTAGGAGTAAATAGAAATGACATTTTAGGAATTAATACATTTCCTTTCCCCCTACGAAACATTGAAAAGTGTCCTCACTTGGCATACTTGGCACAAGGTATGGAACTGGCTTAATGTCGTAATGATACATTTATTGCAGTACTAGATATAATCATCGAAATCTATGCGCTAAAAATAGATTTTTTTTGAAAATCTTATACTCGTCATTCGATCATTGCACATGCCAGAAAAAGGTGGTGAGAGTGGAACGACGGTGGAAAAATCTTGCGTCAGTGCACTTGGCTCTTATTTGAAGCAAAAAAAGAGAAAAAATGGTGATGACATGGAAGGTGGGTGGGTGGAAGATAAAGAAATGAGATGAGTTGGAAAGAAGAATTAGAAAGTGAATGGAGAAATGGACTTCATATAAACACAAAGTTTTTATTATGGACATGCTTGAAGGAATTCTATTGAAGAGCTGCAGGAAGAAGGCTTTCACCCTCTGCTGCAGGAAGTGTTTCCTGTTCCTCTTTTGAAACTTCTTGTTGGAATTGCTGCAGGAAGTCTTCTTTTGTTTGAGGCTGGTGATACAACTTTAGCCGATGTCCATTGACTAATAGCTTGAATTGTACTGGGTCAATTGTGGTCAACTGGATGACTCCATTTGTGAAGACAATTTATTTCATATGGCCCCAACCATCTTGTCTGCAACTTGCCTAATATTTCTTTGAATCTGGAATCATACAGTAATGCCCAATCGCCAACTTGAAACTGACTTCTCTTAATATGTGAGTCATGCCACTTTTTCCTTTGCTTCTAGATTATTTTAGTGCACTCCTGGGAAGATTTGCGCATTTCATCCAAGGAATTGAGATGTAGCAATTGATCTTTTTGTGTTGTAGGAAGATCAATATTTAACTCCAGTGTTGTCCGCAAAGTTTTGTGTTCAAATTCAATGGGTAGCATTACTTCTTTTCCATATAACAACTCAAATGGAGTGAACCCTATGGTGGTTTTCCAAGTTGTTCTGTATGCCTAGATGACTTCTGATAGTTTGCTTCTCTAATCTTGATGGTGAAAATGAACTATTTTTGTTAAGATGGCTTCAATTTTCTGATTTGTAACTTTAGCCTATCCATTGGCCTGAGGATGATAGGGGCTTGAATTTTGATGTCTGACATTATATTCCTTCATGAGCTCTATTTTTAGATTGGAAGTGAATTGAACACCTTGATTAGTAACAAGTTCCCTTGGTCTTCCATATCTGTTGAAAATTTCATCATACAAAAATTCTGCAACCTTATGATCCCGAGCATGCTTCATTGCTTTTACTTTAACCCATTTGGTCAGATAATCAGTGCACACCAGGATGTGAGATTTCCCATTGGATGGAGGGTCTATTGGGCCAATGAAGTCCATGCCCCATTTTTCAAATGGTGTTACCACCACCTGTGAATTAAGGGCCATTTCATCTGATCTTGTTGGTCGACCCATTCTTTGACATTTGTCACATCTCCTCGTGTAACTGGCTGCATCCTTATGAAGTGTAGGCTAGTAGTTTCTAGTTGTTAAAATATTTAGGGCTATCCTTTTTTCTGCAAAGTGTCCCCCACATGGCTCATCATGACATGCATGGATAATGTCATATATCTCATCTTCTCGCACACATCTCTGCATTACTTGGTCAGGTCTAGTGTAAAATAGTATGTTATCAATCCAAGAGAAGTGGAAGCTTTTCTCTACAAGCAGTCTCCTATTATTATAAGAGAAATGTGTTGGCATTTTGTTAGCTACAAGGTAATAGCTATATTGGCATACCACTGACTTTGGACAATAATATGAAATAAATTCTCATCCAGAAATGCATAATCTATCAGAGTAGCATCTTCTTCAGCATGGTGGATTCTGGATAGATAATTAGCTACCACATTTGCCTTCCCAGGCTTGTCAATGATGGTAATGTCAAATTCCTGCAAAAGAAGAAGCCATCTTTCTAACCTGCCTGTGATGGTAGGTTTGTTCATGAGACATTTATTTTCTACATGGGCAGTATGAACAAAGATGGGATAACCAGCTATATAATGATAGAATTTGTTCAGAGCATAAATTACTGCTAGTAATTCTTTCTCAGTCACTATATAATTTAACTCTGGTCCATGGAGGTTCTTGCTAATGTAGTAAATTGCATTCTCTAGGTTACTAGACTTTTGTCCTAGGACAACACCTATTGCATAGTCTGAAGCATCTTTATGAATGTGAAATGGAAAAGACCAGTCAGGGCCCCTAAGTATTGGTGTAGTTGTCAACAGTGATTTGAGCTGCAGGAAGGATTTATCACAGTCCTTTGTCCAAACAAATTTGGCCTCTTTGGTAAGAAAAGTATACAGAGGGATAGCTATTTGATTAAAATTTTGGATAAACCTCTTATAGTAGCCAACATTTCCTAGGAAAGACCTATCATCCTTTTTCTTTGTAGGGATAGGTAGAGTGAGAATTACCTCTATTTTTGCAGGGTCTACCTGGATTCCAGCTTTGAAGATAAAATGTCCCAACACTATGCCTTCCTCCATCATCATGAAGCATTTCTCACTGTTGAGAGACAAGTTGTGTTCCTAACATCTTGTTAGTACTGTTTCCAAGTTCTTTAGGGCTTCCTCAAAGGTGAAACCAAATGTAGTGAAGTCATCCATGTATATTTCCATACAATCATGTGATATGTCAACAAAAATGCTGATTAAAGATCTTTGGAAAGTAGTTGGTGCATTGCATAAGCCAAATGGTAATACATAATAAGCATATGTGCCCCAGGGGCATGTGAATGTGGTCTTCTCCTGATCTTCTAGAGTAACGCTGATCTGATTGTAACCGCTGTATCCATCCAAAAAGGAGTACTTCTTACCAGTCAAAGTATCTAGGAGTTGATCAATAAATGGTAAAGGAAAATGATCCTTCTTGGTGGCATTATTCAATTCCCTGTAAGCCAAAAATATTTTCCATTTTCCTCCCTTCTTAGGTACAATGACCAAAGGTGATACCCACTTGCTATCAGAGATTGGATATATGAAATGAACATCTAGTAATTTTTGCAATTTTGTTTTGACTATTTCTCGCAAGCCTGGGTTTATCCTTCTTTGAGGCTAACAAAGTGGTAGGCTACCATCATTAATGTAGATCCTATGGGTGCACAGTTTGGGGTTTAGACATAGAATATCTCTGTAATCCCAAGCAAAGGCTTTCTCATGCTTACGTAGGAGTTTGGTTAACAATGCCAATTATGGTGGTGGCAACTTGTTATTTACATGGAGATGGTGAGCAGGGGAAATTTCCACAGTGATTGTTAGATCTACCATTGACATTTCAGGTACTGGGCTTGTAGCTACTTCACATGGCAATAATTGACTAATTACCTCAGGACTTGCTAGAAAGACACATTCCTCATAGGTACATAGCTGTAAAATAGAACTTTCAGAAACATCCTTTGCTACTATACACTCATTGGTAAGAATACTTTGTATTACATCATATTCCTCTTGCATTTTTAGAAAAGATTATCTGTGCAACATCATGAGATGGGCAATAGAGTTGAGCTCTTCTTCCTTGTCCCCTAAATCTAGCCAAATAGGATCTCCCAAGTTTGGCTGGGGTTGGGCATGAGGATACAATGCTAGCTTCTTTATTTCCTGACCATTTAAAATTGTCATACTTCCTAATATGCAACTAATTTTGGCATCAGTGGTGGCTAACCAAGGTATCCATATGATGAATGGATATCCAACAAAGTTTACTTTAGCTGATAAGATGAGAAAATCAGTAGGGTATTCCCATGAGTCCAAGGTGACTATTATATCCTCTATAAGACCATCTGGAGTGATAGTTTAACTATCAGCAAGTTGTAACACTATTGGAGTTATTCTCAAGCCCTCTATACTTAGTCTATGCATTGTATCTTTGGTCATTACATTTATGGATGTTCCCAAATCCACTAAAGCATTTTTCAAAGAGTGTCCATTTATTATCAAACTAACTACTGGGCTTCCAGGGTCTGAATACTTGGGTATAACTACCTTTCCCAGCATGATATTTGCAATTTGCCCTATGAAATGAACTATTTGAGGGTCTTTCTTCTTCCTTCCAGGATTTTTAAGGCATGCTCCCTTAATATCTTTTCCATAGATAGGAATGTCTTTGATAGCTTGGAATAGAGGGATTTGGATGTGCATATTTTTTAGCTGCTCAAGAATATCAAACAACATTTCTTCTTGGGATATAAGTTGTTCTATGGTGAGCCTATGTGGAAAAGGAGGATCAATTGAGGTTTTAACATCAGTTTTTTTGGATTTATGAGTTGATTGGGTGCTATTTTGCAGTGTAGCCTCTAGAAGAGGTGCTGATGCTGTAGGAGTGTCTACAACTTTTGTGATAATAGGATGTTTAGGTGCAGGCAGAGTGGTACCATACCTCAAATGGATATCAGATATCTCTAGTGCATAAGTAGGGCACTATTTGTTGAGATTGATGAACATCAATCTAACCAAGAAACACCTGCATGCAGGTGTTTCTTGGGTAGATTGATGTTCATCAATCTCAACATGGTATCAGAGCTTTCCTGCTGTCAGCTGTTCGGCCTTCGTTGAAGCATAGAAGCTTTCAGAGGCTTTTTCTGGCTTTTCTCTCTGGTTCTAGGGGGTCCTTGTTTTTGGGGCTGTTTGAGATGAAACGGACTCTACCATTGCGTCCAGAAGGCCCGGGAGAGTCGAAATCATATAAAATGTCAACCATTTTGGGCACCGGGGCTCTGGGAAAATTTTCTCGGCCTCCTAGGGCCGTACGGGCACGGATTACGAGAAAAAATATTTAAAAAATGTTTGTTTTTTCAATGTTTTTTGCATTTTTTATAACGCGAGCAGTGTTAAAAAATCGCGACACCGCCGGGCCGCCGCCGCCCCACCCGGGCTCGGCCTCCGGCGGTGCGCCCCCGGTTTACGCCGCCCGCCGCCTCGCTTCTCACCACCGCGGCGCCCCTGCGCCCCGCTCCTCCCGCCGCCCCTGCGGCCCGCCACTCCGGCCCTCCACCCGGCCCCTCTGCGCCACCTCCTCCGCGCTGGCG
>MU225192.1:2956835-2973238 GCA_018584345.1 Thuja plicata | reverse complement strand
TCTGTTAGTTTCCCTTTTTAGGGTTTCGACATCCTTTATAAGGATTGTCCACTTTGTAATTCTTAAGGAGATTGTAATTTCATTATTGTTGTTAATAGAAAATCATTTCTTGCAACATGCTTTTTCATTCTCTGGCCTATCGGCCGCAAGGACCCCCTAGAACCAGAGAGAAAAGCCGGAAAAAGCCTCTGAAAGCTTCTGTGCTTCAACGAAGGCCGAACAACTGACAACAGGAAAGCTTTGATACCATGTTGAGATTGATGAACATCAATCTACCCAAGAACCCTGCATGCAAAACTGCTACGAACAGAATGAAGACAGATAGAAGAGAGAAGACAGAATCAGAAAGCTATGGCGGCCGATAGGCTAGAGACTGAAAAAGCATGTTGCAAGAAATGATTTTCTATTAACAAAAATAATGAAATTACAATATCCTTAAGAATTACAAAGTGGACAATCCTTATAAAGGATGCCGAAACCCTAAAAAGGGAAACTAACAGAAATAGAAACTACCTAAGGTTAGCTTAAGCAAACTAGAGTGAATAGAGAAGTTACTAATTAGATCATAATGATTTGAATTAGTAATCCCGATAGACTATTACTCTAACACTATTGAGTATCTGTGGTATACATTGGTTGCTGCTATTGCTTATTAGTGGGATTAGGCTATGGCTGAGCAGGTAATTGGGTGGCTTTGGATTAGGACTAGTGGCTGTAGGAGGTGGCATTATTGTAGGAGGAGGCACTGGAGGTGGTAACTGTGGAAAAGTAGGATTTTGGTTAGGCCACTATGGAGGCCCCCTCCATTGGTTATTTTGCTGGTTAGGCCACTAGTTATTTTTTTGGTTAGGCCACTGGTTATTTTTCTGGTTAGGCCACTGGTTATTCCAGACAGGCTGAGAGTACTGAGAAGGATTCTGATAACTTTAGTTTTGCCATTGATTATTGTAAGGATTTGAAAATTGTAATGGGTCCTGAGGCATACCTTGTCTTGAAGTCCATGGTCGACATTGAGAAACAAATAACACTTGCTCTTCATCTTCTTCTATCTTCATGTACTCGGTAGGCAAATGTTGATTCTCCAGGTTTGCCACCAACTTGCATCTGTAGTCTTTCTTTTGTTTACAACAATGAGGACAATACTCAGCTAACTGTGATTCAACATATGAATGCTTCTTCTTGGCAGTCATGGTGTTGAGATGTGTAGCAATATCATTAATGATTTCTTGCTTGAAATCCATAAGAAAGTTAGATATCTCCAGCTTGGAAATGCTCGAACTGATCCCTTTAGTGATTGTGGACCGATATCCTCTGCCTTTCTTCACAGTTTATCTAGAGTAGTTGAGACAGATTTTTTTTAGGTCATCCCAAGAAGATTGGGATATGTCCCCACCAGCCATGAAGTCTAGTGCTTGTAGACAACTGTCATTTACTCCTCTTAAGAAGACTAGTTTATGTGAATCCTTAGCCAGCAGGTGTTGGGGATTCTTTTGCATTATGTATAAGAAATGTGAAACATAATCCTCCAAGGTTTCATCCTCCTTTTGTGACATTCTAAAAATGTCATCTCCCCTTGGGTCACTCCCCTTGCAATACTCTTTGTATTTCTGTAGAAACAAAGTCTGCATCTCATCCTAGGTGCCTACTGCATTTGCTCCTAAGCCCATCAACCATCGTAAGGCTGACTCTTTCAGTGTTGCTGGAAATAGTTTGAGTTTGTGGGCATCAGTGTTATAGTCAAAGCTACGATAGAGGATGTCAAACTCAAACAAAAAGGTGTCAAGATCTTTGGTTATTAGGCCATAAAATTTTGGGAGTGTGGCAGTGGGTATATTTTTGAGATTATCATTGTTTATAAGGCTTTGAAGAGGAAACATGAAAGTAGGTTGTGCCATTACTGGAGGTATTGGGAACTAGAGTTTATGCTACAAAGGAATATTAGCTATAGGATTGTTAACAACATATGAATTTGGGTTAGAATTATCAAGAAATATGGCCAAGATTTCAGCAAATGGCCAAAGACCACTTATATCAAAAGGCTCTACTCCAGAGGAAGATGCTGTAGGAAACTCGGGACTTGTGTCAACAAAAGGTAACTCAACTTCTTCAACTGATTCATTCAAATTTGTAGACTCTCCTGAAAGAAATCTTCCATATTCATCTCTTCTTCTTCCCCTTTGATGCATGCAAATGAATTCTTCACACTTGTGAAGGAAATTTAGGATTGGAAACCACTATCTAAAAGCTAGCTACAAATGAAAAAGATGACTCAGAAAGTTTCTTAGCTTGACACCATCCCCGACAACGGCGTCAAAAATGAACCACCTCACAAAAGGTGCTTAGTAATCATGCCCAAAGCCTCTCTTAGGAATAGTTTTTGCAATCTAATGATTACTTCTCCCACCATGAGGTGCATTTAGTTTGTCAACCCAGGGATGTATACTTGAAATTGTACGTCACAGTATGTGCACCAAGTCCCTTAAAGAGTAATTCTACCTATGCTGTAGAAGGTAAAATGCATGAAAGGAATCTATACTAGAGATGCAAGAAAGGAAACACACTTAATCCTTACTGGAATGAATGCTACAAATTGTAAACTCTTCTTAAGCCTATTCTTTCAACGTAGAGCATTCACTATAACTATCCTTGGAGGTGCTGTAGGAACATTCACAAAGTACAATGCTACAGGAAGAAACTATAATCTTCTATCTAAAATGCTGGGAATGATGAAAGTAAATCTACTCTATTCTATTCTAATCCACCTCCCAAGTGGGCCCCCTTGGTCGGCTTCTACTAATCTACTAACATAGAAGATAAACCAAAAGTCACTTCATTATATTTCAAGAACTGATTACATAAGAATGATACATAAAACTAGAAATGAACTTGCTGTGCAAGATGCAACAAAACAATGTATTCGAAAAACTTCCAAACTTACAAACTATCAGTTAAATCCCTATAAATAGAGGATCAAGACTTTATTCTAAAACATAAAAGAAAAGATTTGACTAAAATCATGCTAGAGAAGAAAAGGGAAACCTAACAACTCACGACACATGCAATGAAGTCTGGGCAACCAAGTCAATACAATGATGAGCGCAGAGGGAATATAGTAACGCCACATTCCTACATTTCTGGAATAGTGGCTCCTCATTTGTAGTTGCTGTGTCTTCTGGTGCCATGATGGTTACCCATCACAGCTAGATTTCAATGTCCTCTTTTAAATGTCATCGACCATTCTCAAGCTGCTCCTACTTCCTGGCAGGTTAGTTATCATGCAAAAAGATTCATACAAGTAAACTTAATCAAATTGATCCAAATATTAGAACACACATTCTGATTTCTATATGAAATACTGCAATATATATAATATTGGAAAAACATGACATAACTATCTACCCATGGGTTTAACGGTTCTAACTATACTTTGACACAAGTTAAACTAATTATAAGTCCACAAATGTTTTGGTAATACTTAAAAAAAGAGTATTAAGATCAATATAATAGAGACAGTAAATGGTCTCATCAAGTGATACGGTGCTCATGTGGAATGTGAGGGTTCATGATAAAGGTAAGCATGGGAATTTTGAATCACTATGGTTAGGCCCTTATGTTATTTTTGAATTTCATGGGATGCATTCATATTTTTTACAGAGCATGAATGGTGAAATTCAGGAATTGCTAGTGCATGGAGAATTCCTGAAGCCTTTCATTACATAAAAGGAAAAACTCATGATTTGTGCATAGTAGTTTATATATCTGTATATATAGGTTGTGTTTTTTTTTAGTCATGTATTTTATATTAGTCTTCTTCTCCAGAGATAGCTGGTTTCTTGTGTTGAACTTATGTTCAACCATCCCTACACAGAGCCACTGTTGGTATTCTAAAATTTTTGAGATTACCATGTTTTAAATTTTTTTGAAGGAATGGATTTTTCCCCCTTTGAGCATTGTTTAGGAAGCCTTGTATTGAATTTCAATATTGTTGCCATATTTTAGTCATTGTGTGTGAAATTGGTTCTAAAATATTTTTTGCCTGGCTAAAGGTTCATTTTGAGGAAAGTCTCAAAGTGATCGAGAATGGAAACATGGAAGTGCAATTTCTAAAAGTGAAAAGTCTAAAGGTGATTGGGAATGGAAGCATGGAAGTGTGATTCCCAAAAGTGAAAAGTCTAAAGGTGATTAGGAATGGAAGCATGGAGGTGCAATTTCTGAAAGTGCAAAGTCTCAAAGTGATCGGGAATGGAAGCATGGAGGTGCAATTTCCAAAAGTTCAAATTCTAAAGGTGATCAGGAATGGAAGCATGAAAGTGCAATTTTTGAAAGTGCAAAGTCTAAAGGTGATCGAGAATGGAAGCATGGAAGTGAGATTCTATAAAGTGAAAAGTCTAAAGGTGATCGCAAATGAAAGCATGATAATGCAATTTCCAAAAGTGAAAAGTCTCAACGTGATCTAGAATGGAAGCATGAAGGTGCGCTTTTTGAAATTTTAAAGTCTAAAAGTGATTTGGAATGCAACAATGGAGGTATGATTCCAAAAGTGCGAAGGACAGTTTGAGGCAATAAACAATAATAGTTAGAGATCTAGAGACAATGGTTAGTCACAAGGCCGCAAGGTAAAGAGGCAGTTATGATACAAGGTGAGAGCTAGAGACAATGGCTAGTCTCTAGCTCACAAGGGTTATTATATGTAAAAGAAAATTTTGGAGAATTGGCGACTAGAGGTTTTGTGCTAACATTCACTAGGTCTCTATGGTTAAGAGCTTTAATATTTTCTGCCAACGAGTTAGCGATGGGCGGTTTGATTGCTTTAGTCACTAGCTCACGAGGGTTTGAGGCTTTAAGAGTTTTAGTTGGAAAGTTAGAGATTGAACTACTGGCATCTTGTTGCAAGGTCATGAGCTATTATAACAGACATTCATTTGGGTTGAGGGTTAGCAAATAGGCGCCACATGTTCAGTTAATTTTGTAGTGACTATTGAAATAGAAAGAACAGGGTCTGGACAAATATGAAAGTGACATGGATATCCATAGTTTTAATGAAGTGCTTGATGCTTTTCTTAGATCTGAGATAAATTTTATAAAGATTATTCCAGAGGTTGTCAGGAAATCATAGATGCCAATTGGATTGAATTAGTTAGTTAGTTTGAGGAAGTGAATATTTTTAATTGGTCAGGGAAAAGAGAAATTGATAGGTGAGAAATGTTTCTAAAGGGAAAGAAGGCCCCAAATAGAATGATTTGCTGAAATTTTTGAATTTTTCATTGTGATTTTGATAATAGGGTAGTTGTGATGAGTCAGAAGGAGATCAATTTTATTTATAATTATCTTGAGTTTGCTGTCAAAATCTACGGATAACTTATACTTTTGTAAAGATCAACTGATCTAAATATCTGAAGAAAACTTAGGCCCATGTAGCTGTTTCCAATTTTTTCTCAGGGTTGTTGCTTCTTCCACGTCATTCTTGGATTGAAGTTGTCTTTTTATTGATCTTTTTGGTTTTTTCCTCAAGTGATCCTAATCTTGTTGCATTCCTTAGTCTATAAAAGGAATTCAAAGATCACTTGAGAGAGGTTCCTATTTTTTTTGATGTTATGTGAGTCTATGTTAAACATAATATAATACATTTTGAAGTTATGCATTCTCTAAGAAGCATGTATGGTGTTTAATAGTAAATTATCAATTAAAGCTTAAAGATATGTCTTTGTATCTAATTGAGCTATTTACGAATTGAATAAAAATTAAGGGTTTGTCCCAATTTGTCTCTATGAGTTATCAGGAATGAGTTTATTATCTTTTGTTGTCTTTCAAGGAAAGAATTAAATAGGCTGAGATGATTAAATGTGAGAGTTTATGATTTTTTGCAAATTTGATAATAGTCATCCATAGAAATGATAATTTATATGTAAGGCATATTTTATTTGAATTCTATATTGAGTAGTTAATGAACCATGCTATTAAATATTTTCTTCTTTTATACGACTCTATAACCGAAGTGGGTTAGGCACTAGTCATAGGTAATTCATGAGAAGTATGGTGAAACAAACTAAAAATATAAAATTGTCATGTAATTTGTTTGTTAGATAAATTATCGAGCTTTATCTATAATATCCATGTTGTCATCTAGTGAGGAAGTTTTATAGGAATTATTTTAGCAAGTAGATGAGTTGAAGGTATACCCACCTAAGTTGTATGTTGCTTGAAGTGTAGAAGGTCCAGTGACATTGTTATTGTTGAGATTTTATTGTCTTTGTTTATGGGTGAAGTAATGATTGATTTCATTATGTTCCTTGATAGTCATGATGGATATTAGTGATCTTTTTATGATGCAGAGTGCACTGCAAGAAGGCCTAGATGGGATCCAACTCCTTGTTACCACTTCAAAATTCTTATTCAAACACCCCAACTCCACATATGTCTTACTACGGTGTGGAATGACTTTTCTAAGATGCCAACTCACTCCTTTTATCACAACTTATCTCTCCAAGCTAAGACACCAATCTCTACAATATCTCCTTTAGGGAAACCTTCCCTAAACCAAGCTAAAGAGTAGAAAATATTCACCAGAGACTTTGGCCACCAAAACTAGGTGATGGAAGACTTTTTTTAGACCCAAAGGGTAGAGAATCCACTAATGGATTCAGTCTTGTAGAACCAAGCATGGTCAAACACTAATTGGCCTAGAATTCCTTGTAGCTCTATCTAGAGGGCTTTTCAAGAATAAATTTCAAACACAGGAGGATCTAACTGATCTAATTAGGTTTATAGATACCCTTTATGGAGTTTTTAAACCTCACAAATCCTTAACACTTCAATACACTCTTGAACCACTAAACTCTTACAAAGCTCACAGACCTTATTAGTTAGGTTAGGCTTGGATTACTAAGCAATTGGTCTAGGGTGGGTTCAAAGAATGAACACAAGGGATTAGATAGCTTTCTCTACCCCAAAATGGTCTAGAACCACCATTGGTTCGATCCTCCCAATCATATTTTGCACATGCATGTGATTGTACTAAAGAACCAGGATAATTACATAGAGATAATTAGCCTAGGGATTTGTCTCAAAAATCATAGAACTAACACTGAGCTTCTAATATTTAGGAATCTTAAAGAAAATGATCCTAAATTGTATTTCCCAAGTGGCTGAGAAGATCCACTGGTTAAATTCCAAGTTAGGATCACATTTTTGGAGCAGACCCAGTAAACCTTGGTTTCTCAGACAGTGAGCAAGTAAAATCTCTAACTCCTATAAAACTTCACAAAAAAAAATCAAACCAAGTGAAATGTTGAAGTAACTCAAAGCATCACAAATTTATGCAAGTTGATCCATAAGATGAATCTGTACCAAGCCGTACACTGTCCAAATGACTCAGAAAAATCTTCTATTTCCTTCCATGAACCTCGAGCTCCATACATAGTATACTCTAACCTTACTCCAAGGCACAGGAACATCTAATACCATCATGTTGGCATTACAGATGATCCAATAAGTTGGTATGTGCACTTACATTTGAGTTGTCATTCTTTGAGAAACATTTTGCAAAAGTTGCTCATGCAACATTTTGCAAAAAGACAACTTTTTGGCAAAACTTGACAAAATTGCTAATTTGAGAAAATGCCAACCTTACCAACCTCCAAGGGTGTGGGAGAGGTCCAAATCATGTCAAGAGCCTATCCTAAGGTCTTAAAACATAAACTTCTAACTAAAGTCACAAATCACCAAAAGAGACTAACATGGTCTAACATGGTTTTAGGAACCCATAGATTTATAAATTACCTTAGGGTCCTTCACCTTAGAAAATAGACCCACACATGCACACACCAGGGTGATCCAAAGGATTCACCTTATTACAAATACTTAAGCAAAGAAATAGGAACTTTAGGAGGTGCCCTACACCATTTTAGAATCAAGGGTAGCAATAAAAATCACCAACAACATCAACAACTCTATTTGACACACCACTCTTATGTTTCAACACAAATTTATAGCTCTATATGAACTCAAAACATCTCATATGTCTCTGATTTAACTTACCTTGGCTTCTCAAGTACTTCAATGCTTGATGGCCAGTATACAATACAAAGTCCCTAGGTAATAAATAATGTGTCCATTTCCTCAATGCTTTGATTATGGCATGGAATACTTAATCATACATTGAATACCTTATTTTACCACTATTCAACTTCTCATTAAAGTATGAAACATGCCTCCCCTCTTGAATCAAGACAACTCCAATTGTATTTCCATTAGCATCACATTGTACTTGAAATACCTTAATAAAATCTGGTAAAGCTAACACCAGTTGTTGAGTCACATTTTGCTTTAGCAATTCAAAAATGCTTTGTGCTCCATGTGTCCACTTAAATTCCTTCCTATCTCCTCTGATATTTTTAGTCATCAGTCCATAGATTGAACTGAAGTTTTTGATGAACTTTCAGTAAAAACTAGCCAACCCATGGAATGATCTTACCTCTCCAACATTCTTTGGTGTAGGCCACTCAACAATGGCTTTCACTTTCTCAGGATCCATCTTCAACCCTTTAGCAGATATTACAAATCTCAAGTATACTAAATCTTTTTTCATGAATTTACACTTTTTGATATTGATTAGTAACTTCTCTTATCTTGACCTCTACAATACTTGTCTAACATGCATAATATTCTCTTCTTTTCTCTTACTGAAAATCAAGATATCATCCAAATACACAATGACAAACTTACCTAAGAATTTCTTCATAACTTCATTCATTAACCTCATGAAAGTTCTAGGTGCATTAGACAATCCAAAGGGCATTACCAATCACTCATACAATCCTTCATTTTTCTTGAATGTAGTCTTCCACTCATCACCTTCTTTGATTCTAATATGATGATATCCATTCTTTAAATCTATCTTGGTGAAATATTTATCTCCACTCAAAAAATCCATCAAATCATCCATCCTTATGAAAGGAAAATGGTACTTGATTATGATCCGGTTGATGGATCTAGAATCAGTACACATCCTCCATTTTCCATCTTTCTTAGGTGCTAACACTGAAGGAACTACACACAGACTCAAACTTTCCTTGACCAATCCCCACTGCAGCAAATATTACTTGCTTATTGAGTTTTCTTAATTCTCTGCTGGTGTCATCCTGAAGGCTGATTTTCTAGGAAAACTAACCCTTAGTATCAAATCCATACAATGGCTAATACTCCTCACAAGTGGTAACCCATCAGGTACATTATCTAATATGATGTATGCATACTCATTAAACAATTTAGTGATTTCTTTTAGGTTTTCTTCTCCTGATACAATCTCCTTAGACTTATTAGGTACTAAATAAAAATGCACAATGTCATGCCCCATGAGATCCAAGAACTTTCTGCCATCCACTAAAAAAATCCTTGCACTAGTACACACTCCACTCTTAAGGGGTTCCTCTAAAGGTAGCACATTGTTGGCAAGTAATAAATTTTGTGTAAATGTGATTTAATTCTTGGTTTTCATTTATGGAAACACATCTGGGTTTTAGATCAATTCCAGAAAAGATGAGTTTTGGTGATTCAGAAATTGACTAAGTGTAGAAGCAGAGATACAAAAGTGTTTTTGATGTCGAAGATCGAGATCGATGATTTAGGGAAATCGATCTTAGAGGAAGATAGTATGGGGTATGTATGACATCCACCTATGATCTATTTTTTTTTGGTTGAGTCTACAGTGAGTTAGATATAATTGAAGATAGAAAGACAATAGTAGAACAACGAAACAAAGCAGTTTGACAGTAGCAAAGATTGAGGGAGTATGGCTTGGACTCCAGACTATCGAAGTTGTATTTTGGTTGTTGATAACCTCCACATCGACTATGCAAGAGTGCCGACTATGCATTTAGTGTTTACTATATTAAATGTATTTTGTATTGAAGGCTTACTTAGTAATATTTTTAATATTCATATTGAGAGCCGACTTTGTAAAGTTGTGAGATATATATGTAAGATCTTTTTGATAAAGATTGAGAGTATGTTAGTTAGACAGTTGGATGAGTTGTTGAGTGGATAGAAGAGAATAGAATGGCAGAGATCATTGAAGAACTATAAAGGAACTATCTAAGCACCAGTGTTGCTTGTTTTTGTTCATGACTAAGAACACTTTGTAACCTAAATTATATTGTAAAAGCTATAAGCTCAGTTGGCCCCTAACAGGGTGTTGTGAACCTTTAACAAGGTTGTTATTCCTCTAATAAGGAAATGAAATATGTAATATTCAGCTCCTAATAGGGCTAGGTCTCCTTACAGGGACATTATACTTTAGTACATGCTTGTGGGTACCATCCCCACTGGGGTTTTCCCTTGGCTAGGGTTTCCTCAAAAAAAAATATGGTGTTATGAGTAATGTGTCATTTGCTTATGTTCTTTTCTTTACTGCAAGTTTATGGTTAATATTTAAATGGTTGAAGAATTTAATAAAGTGCTATAATACTGATTCACCCCCCCTTTCAGTATTATCTAATCCTAACAATTGGTATCAGAGCTTTTGGTCCTTGGAGAGAAAGTCTAACAACTTGAGGGAGATCAAAAGGATTTGGACAGTTTGCAAGAAAAATTTGATGCTACACTTGAAGACGTTGATAAAGAAAAAGTAGAGAATGAAGAATTGAGATTCAACATGTGAAGATCTGAGAAATTCATAAAGAAACTCAAAGATCAACTTGAGATTTACAGAAATCAAAGAAAAGATCTCGTGGTTCAGATAAAAGAGGATTCAGATGAAGACAATTCAGATAAGATGAAGCAACTAAATGAAGAGAATGAAACTTTGAAACTTGAAAATGAGACTATGGCTAAAGAAATACAGGTACAAAAGGATGCAAAGAGGAAAGTTGAAGAAGATTTAAATAGTGCATTAGATCAAATGAAGAATGAGGCTGGCAACTACAAGAAAAAGTATCTAGAAATGGAGAAATACAATTAGATTATAAAAGGTGAACTTGTTGAAGCAAAGAAACACATTGAGAAAATTCATACCAGAAATGATTTGATTGAGGAATAGAGAGAGAAAAAGAAACCCATAGGCGATATGACTAGGATTGGCTTCAATGAAGTTGAATGTTTAAATAATTAGGAAGAGAAATCAAATGAAAAGATTGATGTTGAGAAACCTTCTATTGAAGAGCCTAAAGAGTAGATCAGACCCTTCAAAGGTAGATTCTTTGGCTACAAAAAATTTGGACACATGAAGAGATACTGTAGAGGTAATTCCTCTTTTAGAAATTTTTCTGGCTATTGTTTTAACTATAATGGATATGGGCACAAGAAAATAGAATGCAGAAAACCTAATCAATCAGGATATAGACAAGACAATGGAAGAGAACCTACAATGAAACCTACATGCTACAAATGTAATAACATTGGACACATTACAAAATACTCTAAGATGCAAGTCAATCAGGAAAGAAGACCTACTATATGTTACAAATGCAATAATCCAGGACATATAGCAAAATTTTGCAGGTATAATGGATCAGACAACAAAAGAGTTCCACCTCCTATGAATTTATAGAAGAATGGAAATGATATTGGTAAGAGTGTTGCAGATGTGAAGAGCAATTTTGAAAGTTGTTTCAAGAAGGAAGAAGATAGCAACAGTGGTAAGATATGGAAGATCAAAGAAACTAGTGAGACATCAGTTCAGGGAGAGTCAGTAGAGGCTACTGAATCTTTGCCTGATGGTAGCAAGACATAATCGACCTAATTGGCTGATCATGGCCTTAGGGAGAGCATTGGATACAAACAACAGAATATATCCTACCCCAAAATTTATGGATTGAGCTCATGCAAGCTTGGGTATAAGCTTGGATGACATCGTGAAGTACACATCTAAGAGCACAACATCAACTGACACACATATTCTGTTCGCGAGATCTAACAGCCGACTGGATAGTTTTAAGTGAAAGTGAAATTCATAACTTAACTTGTATAAAGTACCACTTAATGACTTATCTCTTTACCATTTGATGAAGAGTGAGCTAAGGAAATAAGAGAGCAGATAATTTCATATTAGTCTACATTGGCCGTGTGTGATTGATTGAAGGATAAACTCAAAATTCAGTGAAAGAAAGGTATTTTACATCGTCTAGCCATGGATGCACCTATTATTTTTGATGTTACAGATAAACCTAGGTATAATTTTTAGAAACATCCATTCAAATCATGTGAAGAGGATCCAGAGGGAGAATTTTCCCAAACCCTATATGACATGTTACATGTAGAAGATATTAGGGCTTACATACATTGTAAGTATGACATAATGGGAATTGATTATATATCAACTGAGATGGAGTATATGTTTGACAATGGACTCATGAGAGAAGAATACAAACATATTAATCAAATAAGCATAATGAAAATTCTATATTTATGCAAATTTGATGAAGATGAATGGTTCAAAATCCTGTTAAGTAGGGTTCATGATCAGTTTATTTGGATTGGTGATCAACCTGTGAAGTTTTGTAGTGACCTAATCCATGAAATCACTAGATTGGACAACACTAGAGTCATTCCTATTGCAAAGAAAAATGTGAAGAAATAAGTTGAAACCCTAACTCATTCTAAATGGGAGAGATGGGCAATGACAGTAAATGACATCTTTCAGCAAGATGTAAGATTGATTGTGATGATACTTGGGTACAAGTTCTACTACAGTAGCATACCTAATTTAGTACCCATTGGAGTCATCATGATGGCACGGAGAATGGTGAAAGAAAATATACAGTATAATCTATGCAAAGTTCTGGCATAACAATTCCTTGAGAATATGAAGCTTGTGAAGAAGGAAAAATCGAAAACCTTCATATTTGGTTCATTGTTGATGCATATGTTCATTCATATTGAGCACAAGTTTCTTGGTTTACACCCCAGTGGCTAGAAGTCTGGAGTACCCATTGGCATATTGATTTCACAGAGTTACAAAAGATAGAATGCTACTTGGGTTGATGGTGAATTATTTGGTATGATCAAGATTTTACAGAGACAATTAAAGACAATATACAAAATACATGAAGACATTATTGAGAAATACAAAGATACAATCTATTTCATGGTTGAAACTGATAGTGTATGTTTTGAAGTAGTCATACCCAAGAAGAAATGGTGTTATCCCATGGGTTATGAAGTAAGTTCTGAAGTACTTACCATGAAAGTAGAACATGTCCTTGCATCAAATATTGATTTAACAGAGGAAAGATGGGGAACTTATGAAGAAAAGTTAGCAAAAGTGAGAGAAGAACATACTAGAGGTATGAGGAAGAGAAAGGTAGAAAATCTTGTACATGAATGTGGAGTTAAATTAGGATTGACAGAAGAGGAACTTAAAGAAGTCAAAAAGAGGATGACAGAAAGGTCACTTGGACCTGCAAGTGGAAGTACTATGGCCCCTCCCACTCCTGAGGTAATTGTTATGCCCTGTATACCCGTCCCTACATTTTGTAGGCAAAATGTTGGGTCCCCCTTTTTTTTCACTTTTTCTCTTCCCTTGTTTTCTTTTTGTTTTTCTTTGATTTCCCTCCAGGATTTTCTGCCATGAGGGTTGCCCTTATTTTTTTTTTGTCTTTCTTGAGTCTCCAGGATGTGGTCCTGGAGTTTGTTTGTTCTTTCCAGAGCTGGATTCTGGACTCTGGGATTCTCCGCCATGATGTCTTATTTTGCGAGAAGATATGGTTGCATGGAATCCCCGGGCCCGGAGTCCAGAGGCTTGTCTATTCCAGAGTTGTCAGAAAGAATAAAACTTATATTTACCCTAGGGGTATAAATAGAAGTTACTTGTCATTTTCACCATTACTGCGATTAAAACACTTAGAGCATCCAAAGCAATTCTAAGGCGATTAAGGCAATCTAAATGACTTTTGCTCCCTGTGTTTAGTGGTTAATTATCAATGATTTGTAGAGTTCTTATTCATGGTGGTTTGAAGGTGGGCTTGTTGCAGAGCACCTCCCATGCTCATCTTTCCTACATCTTCCATGTTTCCAAGTAGGCTTTCAAATTTTCTTTCTCTGGTTTCCATTTTTTTTGGTTTTCACGTGTTTTTTTGGTTTTTGTTTCCTTTCTATTTTGCTGTCATTTTTGTCCCTAGTTTTGTCTTCTATCACCTCCCATTGGTGGGTTGGCACTGCCAGAGGGTTGTCTGCCCTCTGTGTAGCTGTAAGTTAGCTAGTTGTGTGTATATTCTACACATTATGTAATTTCTTGTGCATAGTTTTGTAGTCATGTATATATGTCTCAGCCCTCTATAATTTTGATGTATATCCTATGTGTATCCCTTTTTGCCAATGTTGATCTCACCATACCTTTTTGTGTCTTCCCATTTTTGTTGAGCTCGCCTTCTCAGCCAATACCACCTGGTTCAGACTCGACACCTCACTGGTTAGAGTCATGGTGGTAGTTTCTCTCTCCTCTATTGAGTCAGTTAATGCCCTAACTCCCATTTACTACATGGCCATGTGACACCCACATCAACCTAGTACAGCTAGCATTTTAGCCATGTCACTTAAGGATTATTTTTCTAGACTCTGGGTCCCAGGTCTCTAGTTAGCCTTTGTTTCATTTCTCATACAAGATAAAAATCCCCAGAGTTCTGAAAAGAGCTCACTCTTAAAATTCTTTCATTATATGTGTATGTTTCTGGGGTTCGATGTGAACTAACAAATCTTTCAGGAATAGGCGCGATGCGATAGTAAGATCTTTGGAACCCAGAATAATACTGTGTTTTATATATACTAATGGTCATCTTGTCTTGCTTGATATCCAAATATCAAACTCATCAATCATGTCTGAGGCATCCACATCATCTCCACCAGGGAGTCCGGACCTCCCCATCACTTTGACCAGGGTAGCTACTAGAAAAAAGGCCAAGAAGGTCTTAGAGAAACTCCCACTCATGATGAAGTACCGAAAGGGAGAGGAGATCCTGGGATCAAAAGTTGATTCCAAGCTCCAGATGATCACCGACATCAACGTAAAAGTGTGGGAAGAAATGTAGGCCCTAGTGAAAATAATATTCATACAATAGACAACTGGGGATCCATTGGCCATCAACATGGGTAATTCTAGGATTCTCAAAGCTTCTTGTTTCCCTTGCTCTGTACAAGCCCCAGAGCTTATTCTCACTCTTGTAGGACACTACAATATGGCTGTCCAGGCAGTCATGCTTACTTCCCTAGTTCCAACTGGATACCCAACCCCTATGGTGTCTCTAGATGCCGCAACTTTTCAGGTAGGGTTGGGTATTCCCCAACTTGATGATGCAACCATCTGTTAGCACTTTTTCTTGAAAAACTTACCTAATGATGACAGTATACCTCATATAATTGAATGCAACCTCTTTTAGGCAAGAGAAAGGATAATTGCTAAGGATTGGATAATATCCTTCTTCATTTTTGAGCTCCACAGACTCAGGAACGTATTACCTTTTAAAGATTACTGATACTTAAGCCTATGTATTTGGTGGATTGTTTCATTCACTGGTTATGCACCTAAAACCTCACTATAACAACTTATAGAATACTTTAGAGATTGCAATGATTAATTTGAAATAGAGTATTATAAGCCAGGATATAGTTTTGATAACATGAACCAATGAGACAAGGACTTTCATCCTTCTTCCTTTTGATTTCAGGAGGGATAACCTAATGATTCACTCTCTAAAGAATCAACAAAATTGACAATATCCTGCTGATATAAGTCCTTAATGAGTTCAGCTCATTTGATTTAGTAATAGATGTGTTTTAATTGAAATAATTTTGAATAGTTTTTCATCTAATTCTATCAACTGTATCATCCTATCTTGCATCTGGTCAGAGACATCTAAATGTTCTTCTTGTATGAATTGGTAAATAGGTAGTAGATTGTTAATTGGAAACCTCACTTGTAAACCATATACCAACTCAAAAGGAGACTTACCAGTTGCCTTCTTGAGTGTTGTCCTATCAGCCCAAAGAGCTAATTTCAATTTTGTGTGCCATGTTTTCTTACTTTTTTCCAGAGTCCTCTTCAGTATCTTCAATATGCTTTTATTGCTAGACTCAGCTTGTCCATTAGCCTATGGGTGATATGGGGATGAGTATGATATTATAATCCCATACCTTTCACAGAAACTTGTCATTTTTTCTGATCTAAAACTCATAGCATTATCCATTACTAATTTACTAGGCACACCAAACCTGGTTAAAATGTTATCCATGAGAAACTCAGTAACCACCTTGCTTGTTTCTCTCCTGGTAGGGATAGATTCAATCTATTTAGTAAAGTAATCAGTGGCCACCAATATCCAGCTATGCCCTGCACTAGATTTCTCTTGAAATTCACCAATAAAATCAATCCCCCACATAGAAAAAGGAGCCTCAGTGCTCACTAGATTCAGCAA
>MU225192.1:2936052-2950340 GCA_018584345.1 Thuja plicata | reverse complement strand
GATAAGTTGCCTTACAAATTATCTAGTTACCTCTAAAATACTGTATCAAATCTTTAAATACTGATATGCTTCCCAAAACCACTCACAAAACTTAGTTCTTTACATGAAAGAAACTTGTAAGTAATTAAATAGCTACCTTGTAACCAAAATGCTTCAGACTGCCTTACAACCTTAAGCATAAAAAAACATACATAGGAAATAAAGAGACAATAATAGAGAAGAGTAAAATTGCACTGTATTTTATTGATATAATCCTTCTTTCATACATGAAAAATCTTTGAAGCTTGAAAACACAGACACAAATTTAGAAGGACTGGTTTTACAATATATTTCATCTTCTTTTTAAGAAATACAACTCTCTTCTATATATTTAGGTCTTCAACCATCTTGGAATCCTTTTCAAAATGATGCTACAAGATTTGGATGGTCTCAGAAAACCTAACCCTAAAACTATAGAAGAGACAAAAGAGAAAGAGAGAGAAGAAGCGGTGGAACGACCAAGTCAAAAGATAAAAATAGATATTCTTTGTTCTTCTCCCGATCTAGCGACTTCATTTTGATAGTATACATGGTAGCTGGTAGTATTCATGTCAAGTCTGGATGACCATGCTTACATATTCACCTACACTTTCCTTTTGCAATAACTAACTTCCTTATCTTCAATAGTGAGGCACCAAGTATTCACCCTTACTCATCGTCCAAGACTTCTTGTTCAACTGCTGGCTTTTTTCTCTTGGGTGTGGTTATCAATTCCCATGATTTCACTTCATCATCTGATGACCATTTGAAGTCTTGAGTACTCTGTATTTGTACCTTTTGCCTATCCCATCTAGAATCAATGATGTTCTTAACATCTACTAGAAACTTGTTGATGTCAGTTTCTGCCTTGAAAGTTTCATCCAATATCTTATTGAATCCTTCTATATCCACATTTGTCCCCGAAATAAATGCCTCATCACTAGGAATTTTTCTATCAAATTCATTCCTCCAAGCATCTAAGGCCTTTACTTGATCATCATCTCCCCTTAAGGAAGGAACAAATCTATTAAAGTCATCAGAAAAGAGGCTTAGTTTAACCTCTATTTGATTAAATTTGCCTTTAAAGAATGAGAGAGCAATATTGACGCTTTTGATCTCATCTTCAACTTCTGTCACTATCTCTGACAAATCTGATCTTAGGGTTTGCAAAGATGCTAGTTTTTCAAACAATTGTACCCTAGTAGACCATTTAGTAAAATAGGGGTTCAAGATAGCCAAATGCCCCATCACCTCTGTATGCAAAGCTGGAAACTTATTATAGGCATTAAGTATAATACCAGTCTTATCCTTCAGGATTTCAATTCTATGTTGTAAAACACCTCTTAATGCTCTCAAAGCAATTTCATTTCATTTTTCTCCCTCAACCTTTTCCTCAACCACCTCTTCTAACTTTTCCTTGTCTTCAATTTGCAGAGGCTATGATTGTAGAGGCACATACATCACCTCAGGATTCTCTTCCAATTCTTTCATCAATCTTTTTATCACTAGATCTTGTTGGTTCCCTTGTATACGGCACATCTCTCGATCTTTAGCCAATGCACTTGTCTATTCTAACAATGTGCTACACTTATTAGATAACTTTTTAGTTTTGTCGTCATTTAAGTGAGCCCAGTGTGTCATGATTTGGGATATTTCCAAATCCCCTGTATTCTGCATTGTCCATACCATCTGACTACTAACCATATTCTCCTGGATGTTCACCACTTGGGGCTTTTGATCCTTTGGGCATAGGATTCACATTGCAAAAGCTTGAGACTTTGGGCTATACCCAAATCCTTTGATTACGTCTCCCATATGAACTTCACTAACCATTTTGAGATCTGGCTGTTTTCTTATTTGGTCAATTATGAAGGCAGAGGCCAAATCCCATCCCTCAGCCAATAATATACCACTGCCTAGCTCCAATTTCCTGGCCTCCTCAGGTGAAATGTCCTCACTTTCAAGATCATAAGACTTTAGAGCCACTAAAGCCTCATTTGTTATTGTCTCCTTACCATCAATTGTCAATTGAGCTCTTATCTGCTTCTTCTAGTACCATCTTAGGAAGTTTTTAAACTCCTCAATTTTGACAAAGTTCTCATATTTCAAAAATTGCTATTGATGGATCAATCTTTCATCAACATAGGCCTTAAGAGGCAATTCAACCTTCTCCTCCAAATCAGGGTATTGCTTCTTGCCTTCCCTAATCGATTTCCTTAGGTTATGATCATATAACCTATTCCTAGGCACTAGGGCTTTAGCCTTATCCCTTTTCTTATCTTGCCCCTCAACTGAAGGTTGACCTATTTCTACTTTCTACCTTTAGCAGTAGGCTCTTCTATGTCATCAGGTTGTGTCATCACTGTCAAATCAACAATGTGGTCCTTTGTTCCCTGCAGCTGTGGCACTTTTGCAATATTTTGCTGTGGTGGAACATATCTAGTAGGACATGCATAATCACTGTCACTACTACTATCATATTCAGACTCTGAGTGATCCGGCCCTTGGGAACCTTTCTTGTCAAGAACTGTCTCAAGCTGTTTAGAAAGCACATAATAATTGTTTATCATGGCCTTAATCTTATCAAAATATGGGAGATCAGGGTAAAAAACCCCAAAAGCCATCCCATTTCTCTTGATTTGTCTTTCAAGATTTAACAGCTCTTGAATCCTCATTCTTCTTGTCTGAATGTCATCTTCATCCAAAATGTTCCTTGTTCCATCTTCCTCTATGCATTCACAGTGGACATTGGTATTGGGGATTGTAGGGTTATACAATTTTCTCACCCCTACCATGAAGCCTTCTGGGTCAATATATTTATAAGGAGCTGCCCCCATTCTGCACCCTTCCAACCACTGGCCCACTACATCAATAGCACCTTTTCCAATCATAAAATTAAAAATTCTGAACTGCCTAGGGGTCAAAGTCCCCTTCTTGTGTGGTGCAAAATGCTCATTGTCTGTTAACAATAGCTGCCATATAAACTCCATTGTAGCCACTCTTGCTGGTACATAGTAAGGTAAGAGATGAGGTGGGTGAATACACCCATATACCTTGATGATAGTATAATTTTATTCCAAGAAGAAATCACCCCAATTATGTTTTCCCTCCCACTTATCAGTGTAGTCACATGGCCTTAGCAGTTGCATAATCTTTAGTGGGACCCTTGTCTTGCTGATGCACAAACTTTGTATTATTGGATATACAGTCCAATTCTAGAAAACACAATAATCACAGTCTTTAGATGTGTAATTCCAAACCCTCACCCAAAATTGGATAGGATTAGGTCCTTCATGGTAAAACCTCTGAGCGGCCAAATTATCCACATCCATGATCACAAAATTGAAATATAACAGAAGATGCATGAGAATGGAATAATGGAAAAACTTGGGCTCCTTTTCCTTAGGGTCCTTCAACTTCTTCTGAGTTACAATGAAACCCTCATGCATCTGATCAATGATATGCTGTATGTAATCATAACTAGTGGTAGAATGCACCTCCTATAGATCCAGCACCATCATCAAAATGCCAACATTGATATTCTCTGCCTCCCCATCTATCCCTAGCACTCGACATAGGGCATAGGCGATATACTTAATGTAGAAGTGTAAATCCTTATAGTAATATGGGCTTGTCCCAGACATAGGATCTAAATAATTTATCACCTCCTTCAGCATATGTTTCTGCAACTATCCTCTAGCAATACCAGGCTTTAAATTATATCTCTGTTCCTACTTTGTCATGTCAATTCTGGTAGACATAGTGCTATATAAGCCAAAAGCTTGCATGAATGAATTTCTGTTAAGGATTAGTAGGGAAATGCCATCATTCCTTTTAATTGTTTTGGACAAAACATCATAATGGATGGCAAGATCTAGGAACAAGTCTACATCTATGTAGACATCAGGAATAATTAATCTAGCTAAACCACAAGTCCAAGGGTTTGACACTGGGATAGCTTTATCATAATTCTTGTAAAAGTAAGTAAAAAGTGAAAAACCTGTTGTTCCCAGAGTGTTAGCATCTCGTATATCATGATAATCATCTATGAGCACATTGGCATTTTCTCTTTTGTTTTGAGTTGAACCAGGAAGCAATCTAAGGAATTTATCAGAATAATTTGGTTTTCCCTTTGCCTCGTCTTCTACCTTTTCACTTCCACCACTGGTCGAAGCTACACTGACCGATCTACTCATGTTTACCATGCTTGAATCTCCTCTTCTTTACCGATACTGAAACAAATCTATCTCTAAGATTCACTTACTCCCCTTGCACAATTATCAGGAAATAATGACATTTAAGCAACAGAAAACCCTGCAAATCTATGATTTTTCTCTCTTTCAGAATACTTAGCTCTTCTTGTTTTGAAATTCTAAAAGCAAGATAAATGAAAATGAATACACAATTATCCCCTTATAGAAACCGTTTGAAGTACACGGCTCATAATTTGGAAAACATCAATTCTGTCTTTAATTCAACATACTATGAAATTGATTGAAAACCTAGCTGTATTTCCATGAGCGTGACAGGAAATCAAATTCATAAAACTGAATCCTTAGAAAAACCTTACAGAATTCAAATGAGATGACATGTCATCTTGCGATTGGCTCACTGTCATACATCTGACTACCCCTTTTTGCACATTAATCAAAATCTAAGTCTGTCATTGGACGATAAGTGACTCACATTGTCATATCAGATGCTGCCGCCTTTTCTTAATATTTGGTATCAGGCGACCATGCGACTGGATACAATTTCTCTATCGCTGACCCCAGTCCTTAACCCATGATTTTTCTAGAGACTCAGCGACTATACAACTTTCCTTACCTTTGTTAACCAATTTTATCATCTGGCGATCACACGACAATGAAGAAATCAAAGTTGCCAATGGTTAGCACTAACTCACATCCTTTTCAGAGACTACGCAACTAACCATCACTTTTATCTTTCACGATTGTCTCCCAGTCGCTAAATGTTTTATTTCCTTTGCAAGACCCTGTGACTACCCTTATTTTCCTGATAGAAAAATACAAATTTTAAGTGTTAAAACCTTTTGAGACACTGCGACAGGTACTATGCCCTTTACTTCATCTGATGACTTCGCGACATACCCTTAGCTCTAAGTCGCGAGTACTTTTCCTTTTGGACTTTCTTATTCTTAGACTTTGCAACCACCATAGGATTTTTTAATCACTTCATCTGACGGCTCCCACCAAATCGGTAAGTAATCCATTATACCCTTAAAATCTTCAAAGACTTTGCGACAAACAAAAGCCCTTAATTTAGTCTCGTAGTCGCTGAATAAATTCTTACCTTTTGGCGATCATGCGATAAGTCTTTGAAATCCACTTACCTTCTAACACATGTCTCATTGATCATTTATTTCTACATCGCATAATGGAAAGTTGAGTCATGTCCTAAATTTGGCGACAACCCGACTATGCTTTTACCTCAAACCGCATATGGTTAGTCGCGAAGTCTCGACAACTTTCACTTTACTGGCATCCTTTCTAGAGACCACGCGACTAAATCTTTGCACAACTTACTTAACCTCAGACCCATCTAGTGATTGTGTGACATAAAGAGATCACGATGTCTTGTGACAAACCCTTAGCTGCTGATAATTTCCTACGACATCGCGACCTATCTATGGGTCCCGTCATATATTGCTGACCTATTCACTGATCCCGTGACTATGTGATACAAAATAAATCATGAAGTCTAGAAATGCCAAAGGAATATTCTAATTTTGAATGAGACTACGTGACACAAGCTAATCGCAAAGTCTGGAAGAAAAAGGGAATATGCCATTCAAGTTATGCGACTAGGTGATCAGAATGTAATACATGACTTAAGTGAATCAAAAAGTAACAACAAAACATAAACAAAAAACACTTTAGGGTTTCTTTTCAATTCAGATCACCAAACAAGACCTAGGGTTTCAAGGTTTTTGCACATTCTCATAGATTCAGACTTGAAAACCTTAAAAATTTGATAGGGAAAAGGTATAAGAACTAAGAGACTTCTTCTTTAAACATTAAAATCAGAGAGAGAAGACCACAAAATTAGGGAAACTAGCCAAAACCGGGAATACAACCAACACCGTCCTCACCCAGGCTCTGACCTTAGAAGAATTTTAGAAGTTGGAACACATGGCTTGACAGTATCTTAACAACAAATGGCTCAAGGTGCCAAGGAAAGACTTCAAGAAGATGAAGCTTGAAATCCCCTAGACCGAATTCAAAGAAAGCATACAAATGGGGATTATTGCACTAAGTAGGGTCTTCAGACAACCCCATTCCCAGGAATTCTCAACCTTGATGTATTATTTCCTACTTGGCATCTCTTCCGATGAGTAGAACTTTGACTGGACCATAATAAATACCAATCATGTGGACTCCCAACTCCTCCAGGTCACCAAGTCTTCCAAGTTCTACATGACATCTTATGCCTTGTGGGCTCTAGCACAACAATGCCCCATTACAAAGGGGTTATTAATAGAGGGTGTACTTGGGATTGGCCTAGGCCAGAATGCTCCTTGGGATTATTTCCCACAGATCCATTGGGAGGCTAGTTTCCTCAGCTTCTGCTGGGTGAATGATGCCTTCATCTATTAAAACCTCCTCACATCTACTCGGGACACTGAATACCAGCTCTCTAAGGAGGAAATGGACTTGGTCAGCTCTTATGGCTGCTATTACAGTCAATACCAGCAACATACATATATTTGGGTGACCAACTTCTCTGGGAAACCCTACCTATTGCCCAAACACTATGGCAATAAGATAATTCTTTTTGAATACTGCAAGTAGATCTTAGAGCTGCACACCCTCTTCACAGTGAAGAAGGTTACAAACATTCCATTCTCAATCACTTGTGGGAATTATACTTGCATTTTGGCATTGGCCAAGGAGGCTGATAATGAGCTCAAGAGTCTTGGGCTGATAGAATTCTATCTAGAGCAGAAGAACTTTGATCTGCTAGGAAAAATCACCTTAGCACTACCCCGGGAAGCTCCCCCACATGACCATCACATGGAGGATTTTTGGGAAAATTTCTAGGATGACTTCAAAGTTTGGGGCTGACATTTTATTCGGATGACAATGGGGATGATGAAGAAGCTCAAGCTTTGTAAGTTCCCAGACAACTTCTCAGATAATGGGTCCACAGAAGACCCACAATACAAAAAAAAAAGAGTGGATAAAATGACTCTTCCTTCGATGAATTGGGATGTGCAAGAGGGCCCAAAAATAGAGGACCTCACTCACAACATGATCAAGCGTAGTCATGCCTATTTCAAGAAGGAATGCCTAAAGAGTACATGTAAAGTTGGCCCATTCCTACAAGGTTCAACTTTCAGAGCTAGAACCTCTTCATAAGGCGAGGACAGAGGAAAAAGGAAGGCAAGGAATCCATCCTAGGTACCGACAACGACCCCCATAGTGGAACAAATGCAAAAAATGTTGGCAGCCTCCCAGCAAATGAAAGACAAGTTAATCACCCAGTTGGCCACTTTGACCATTATGATCAGACCTGTCCACCCTCTCAATTCCCCATCACTTGCAGTGTTAATGGTTTAGGCAATAGGGACCAGGGCGGAGGAAGAGATGGTAGCCATACTAGATGCAGGGCCCCCATTGGTGACAAGGAGAAAGAAAAAGAAAGCTAATCCTCAACCAAAGGTGGAACTAGAGCTTGGGATTCCCAGCATCCCCAAAATAAATATTGTCTCATCTGACTCCTCGGGGCTGGACAATCAGCCCGAGAATCCCCCGAAGACCTCCTCTCCACATGATGAGTTTGAGAACATTGTTTGGGATGGATGAGCTAGTGAACTTATAAGGGGAGATCGGGAAGGCAGTTGAAGAGATCTCTGCCCAAGAGGAAGTGGTGACTCCTCTCAATAAAGAAACCCTAGAGAAGGAAGCTGCCGCAGAATAGGAGGTCCAGGTAGGACAAGAAGAAGAGAAAGAATAGGTAAATGTCTCTGATGTCCCATAGATATAGGTTTAAGAGACCGACACTACGGAGGGAAGGAAAACATAGACTGAGCCATCAACATTGCCTAAGAAAATTGGAACTATAGGAGCAACCATAATCTTAGCAGCCATACTCCAGATGCCCCCTCCTACTCCAAAGAAAGAAAAATTTGGTGAGGTAATTATGGTGGCCCAAATGCTGAATCTTGGCCGGGTACCAATGCCACCTCTTGAAAATGTTCCAATGGAGGAGAATGTCTCAGTGGACAATACCAGAGTAGAACCATAACAATGACAAAGTGAGGGGGACAACCTCAGAGATACCGACATGGCACATAATGCAGCTACAGACATGGACACCAGGGAAGATGACACAAACACCACTAAGGTGGTGAATACAGGTTATCCTAAGGATACAAGAAAATAGTCTAGAGAGGCTCAAAATACTAGGGACACACTACAGAACCCTGGAGGGGAATTACAGGATCAAACTTTGGTGGCAAGGCCACCCCTACCACCACAATGGTTGGTGGAGTCCCAGAAAAGGAAGGCCGTAGCACTAGTTAGAGCCCATCTCTCTTTGGCAGAGATGATGGCACAAGCACAAGAGGCCCACAAGGAAAAGAAGGCTCATATAGTCCATACCCTTCGGACTGGGCTGGGTGAAGATATAGTTGTGGTAGTCACAACACCCTCCCCAGATGTAGAAGAGGTGATGACAAATGCCAAAGATTATGCAATTATAGAGATATCTCTGGGAAAGAGGGGAAAGTAGGGTGAATTAGACCTATTGAAACATGTTTCAGAGGTTGATCCCTTTAGTACTGAGACATGTACTTCAGAGGAGTATATCATAGGCAAGTTTGATGAGCTGATGGAGTCTCGATTCTAGTCCCCGGTAGGAATCGATAGAGCAGCAATGTCATGAATATCTTGCATGATGCTCTGGGGACATGATGCAACAAAGATGATCATAGAATTCGAGGCAAAAACTCTGGATCTGGATGAACAGATGGAGGCTGATAAATATCGCCGAGAAAACCTGAAAGACATCGATGATGATGGAATTTCTTAGCTCTTGGAGATGTTCAATAACACTAAGGAATAGTAGGGTCCTCTAGAGTTCAAATATTTTCACCAACAACACATTTTTGTATTCATCATTCTTTGGGCGTAAGTTCCCAGATCCTAGAGTTTTGGATCCATAGTTTTTGTATTCATTTGGCGACCCACATCCATGTTTTTTGGAGTTGACTGGTCATCATCAGGAAGTTAATAAGGATGTCAGATAGTAGGTGACTCCAGTAGGGCACGTCAGCTTGATGTGGGTGGTCTTCCCAAGGCACCACTCCAACATAACACCTGGCACATTAGAGATAGTGAGCCACTCTTCCATCAATGAGGCATGTTGCCTCAATCCCCAGGGGATCAGATTTCTTCTATTTCTCCCTCTGGCTCTCTTCTTGAGGCTGATTCTTCCATACCTCCTTTCTTTTCTCCTTCTTCTAACATGTCAGACCTCTATTCTTCTTGAGGTCATTTTAGTGTGGTGTAGGTAGTACTGACCACTAGAAATTGTATTTTATTGATTGAATGTAAAGATAAGTTAGGTTAATTTTAGGGTAAGCTTATGTATAAATAGTAAGTCCAACCTGATTCTACAGGACAGAGAAATTGAGGATTTTGCAGTCTATATCTATAGCATTTTCAGTTCTCATTTCTAGTAGTTGCAAAGCTCAATTCTCCTTAGTATTTAGAAGCTTTCAGTAGATAAATTCTCCCCTGGAGTTGTTGATGTACTCACCAGTGATGCTGGAACACCATTAATGAAGAAAGAAGGATTTTGGCAATGCTATTGTTGGTCTCTTGATCTCTAACTTAATACTTTTCATGCTGTATGTTTCTTATATCCCTTGATCTAATGTATTAAGTAGATTAACGACCTTATTTTCCCCTTGCTATTGAATATGTATGAATTGATGGTTGTGTGTGTATTCAGTATTTTAGTGTAGCATGTTAGAGCTTGGTTGATGTTTTGAATGTATTTTCATGACTATAGGTAGATGGAATAATTCTAACCCTGAAATATATTTTGAAGTTTATTTGATAACTAATGAATGCTTGTAGGAAAACCCACTTACCTAAATCCCCAGAGAAGATGAGCCGAGATAACCAGCTATCCCCCCAAACAAAGACAGTCACAATGCCCAACTTAGCTCCTGCACTGTCGAGACCTGAATGTCACTGCTTGAAGGCCTGAGGAATCTCATTTCTCTAGACAACCTTTACAAGAAAAGTTGGCTAGTACTCCAGTACCCAGTGACAACCTACCTCTATTGGAAAACCCGGTCACAAACCCCTGTCAATAGAAACTGGCACTAGAAGGCGGGCATGAGCTCGTCCCCTTCTAAGGATTTAGATTTTACACCATCGAAGGGTTCCCCAAGCCATAGTTTTAGGAAATAGACCTTTAGTGGGATTGGATAATTTTCACCAGCCTGATTCAAAAGAATCCTTAAATCAGCCCCCAATTCTGGAAGGTTTGTTGAACTTGAGCCTCCCGCTCAAAAGAAACGGACCCCGAAAGACAATCCAGCTAACATTGCCTATGGACCTACTATGTCTTAGAATACCCAAGTATCCCTAACAACCCTGGGGATTAACACTTAGCCTCACCAAAATCCAACACCCTCGATGGCTACTTACTTTGGCAACACTGGGTCCCCGATGGGAACGTTTTCGGGTGCAACCAATGATCTTCCTGCACACCCAAAAAAGATTTGCCCCCGATATGAGCACTTAGGCTCATGAACTATAGAAGAGCATCTGCAAGAATACAAAGATGCCATGAACCCACACCGGATCCAACATCAATATGTTGTGAACTAGATGTTCCCTTTGTCCTTGGGATAGAACGAGATGAACTGGTACCTTAACCTGCCTGTGAACTCCATCAATAGTTGGCAAGACATGGAGGACGCCTTCCTAGAAGCTTTTTGTGTACATGTGGACCCAACGTGGTCCCAAAGCTAGTTCATCTCCATTGGGATGGAACCAAATGATCCCCTTGCAATATTCAACCATAGGCTCCAACGTGCCTTGAAGCGGTGCACGGGTCCTTTCATCCCATCCCCAGAGGAGAAAATCCAGACATACCTGAATGCAATGGACCCTTTTTTTGTCACTCTCCTATGGAGAACTACCACCCCCACTGGCTAAAATACTCTGGCAAAAGTTTACAACCTAGCCTTGGAGTTTTCTCATGGTCTCAACAAGTCTTCGGGCGGGATTAGGTAGAGCATGCCTTTCAACGTGATCCCCGACGGAAATTATTACACTAGGGGATACAACCCCAATCAGGAAATAGGTGCTCCTGTGATGGCCATGAATACCCCACCACTACCAATAGAACTACAGGCTTGGTATGTATACCCATCGCAAGCCTAGACAATATCGGGTCTAGAATTTGTTCCCTGGAACCAACCGCAACAAAAAAAAAAACCACATACACATTCTTTTGGAGTGCCTTTCTTCAAGTCACCCATGGTTGGAGGATTTCCGCCCTCGACTCTGGTACCTGCTGCTGCCTTTCCCAGGAACCAACTGCAACAACCGTCACATTATGATGCAAACACCCAGCTGTACGCTAAGGTTGAATCCATATGGTAACTATTGTCCTCACCGACTGTGGACATGGGATAGCTGAAGGTAGGGTGTCTTGCACCCCACAACACCAATTCCTAGAGAGGGAATGTCTTCTCTGGCCAAAAAAATAATAATGCTAGAGGAAGGAATTACAACAATGGGCCTCGACCCAACCAACAATAATGGAATAATAATGCTAACACTTGAGGTCCTCCTCTAAACCAAAAAACCAATCAGGGTGGTGCTGGACCTTCCCATTTCATGCTATTCATAGAACTCTAGCCCCTGACCAATTGGTGTAGATTGCATGAAACAGGCTCTCATTCCAAGGTGAATTGTGCCACGCTAGAGAAGGTCATCATGATCTCCTAGCTGGACATGTAACAAACTATTGATCCTACTCCCTTAGAACCCCCCATTCAGGAGCCCACTCACAGTGCCTTCACCTATGAGACCATCTTCTTTGGAGCAGAGAAATGAGACGAAGAAGAATCTAGACTACATGGGTTCTTTGATGATTCTATTCTGGCCTTTGAGGCCAATGCCTTCACCAACCCACAAAATCCCTACAACACCCAGAGTCAGGCTGGTAAAGGACTAGTTTACATGCCTACACCTCCCAAAGACACCCCTCCTTGGGATAACACAACTGATCAGCCCTTCCCACCAAAAGGGTCTAGCTCTAACCAAGCTAAGGACCCAATCGAGGGAAGCCAACAATTCCCTGGGGGAGGTTTGACATCACAAAGGCATTATAACAAACTACCACCTCCATGACCTTGATGGAGGTTTTGATGAACTGTCCCGAGTAGAGGAAGTCCCTTCCTATCTCTTGGTAAACCTAGAAACTATCAGTCGCCCACCCAAGACTGCCACTTTTGATGATGCCAACACAACTATCTTCTAGGGAAACACTGAGGATCCTCCCTTCTTACTAGGCTTAAACATACAAGGGAAGAACCTTTAGAATTGCTTGGTATATTCAAGAGCTTTAGGAAATATCATGCCCCTATCCATATGCTAGAAGCTTGGATTTCATCCTACTCCATCTAACGACGCAGTAGTCTAGCTGGACAAAACTACTATAAAAATGGTAGGTGAAATGAAGAACGTCTAGATTCAGCTCATCCAAGACCCCAGGATAGGAAGCGTAATTGACATCCAAGTGGTGGACATCCTAGAGACTTACGAGATGTTACTAATTTGCAATTGGTCTAAGTCCCTCAATGAGTATTTTTCTACTGACTTTTCCCACTTGTGGCTCCCCTGGGAGGGAGAACCTAACCAAATCCGCATAGAAAGAAAACCCCAGATGAAATAGGACCTCACCAAAGTCAGGAGGGTGAATGAAGTTATATTCTCTGAAACTTCCCCTGGGGTGTACCGACCCCTAGAAAACTTGACCTTTGATTTCACCCCCAGGGAGGATATGATTGTTTCTTAGAGGATGAAGGACCTAGCACTAGTACATTTGATGTCAAATTCTGACGGCCATTTGTTGAATTTGCAACGCTCATTTGTCAGAATTTTGAAACCTGAGTCTATCACTATTTTTGCATTGGAAATTATGATAGAAGACATACCCGTCAGTTTACCGACACCATGTCATGTCGAAAAATTGCACATGACAACAGCTTCATTATGGCATTTCCTGCGGTTCATCCATCAAAATTCTGATAACAAGACCTATCGGAAATATACAGTCTCGATTGGAACAAACTGTCAAAAAAATATTTCTGACATTAGTATTGTTGGAATAGTGACAGTTTGCACAAAATTCTAATAGATGTACCTATCGATGATATGGCTTTAATGTCAAAGGGTCTGTCAAAACTTTTCTATTTATGACACTTAAACTGTCGGAAGAGCGACAGTTGTGCAATATTTCTTTGACAGGTTTTCCTGTCGAACGTATAGCATTACTATCGCAATAAATGTCATAAATTATTTTTCTCTGACATTTTGTCTATCAAAAGCATAGTGCTACCATCAGAATTAATTATAAATTGTTAAAAAACTGATGGATTGGCACATTAAAGTTAACACAGCTCAAGAGACCATCATAGGTTGTCTCTTTCTTCAATCTATATTATTGACAGAATGTTTTACCTTTCATTAGCTCATCGAATCTGAGGATTTGAAAGAATTTAATAGAATATTTTCATGACAACGTATATTATTTAAGTTGACGTTGCACGAATTTATCTACTTTGCGCACTTGTAGACTATGAGGACGGCGATAAAGAAGCATGACCATCTTCATAGTATACAAGTGTGAAAAGTAGATAAATTTGTGCAATGTCAACTTAAATAATATATGTTGTCATGAGAAATTCTATTAAATTATTTCAAATCCCCTGATTTGATGAGCTAATGAAAGGTAAAACATTCTATCAATAATATAGATCGAAGAAAGAGAACCTATGATGGTCTCTTGAGCTATGTTATCTTTAGTCCTAGCTACTGTCCTAGCTACTTGTCGATCATTGAGAATAATCACCGCCTTGCATTTATGTACTCTGCACAAATTGATCACAGTCTCGCAAAAACATTTTACACTTGTACATCTCATCAATACTGGAGGCCTAAAGTAATTTTATACGATCACTAGCACATTTTGTGCATGGATGAGAAACACTATCCAAA
>MU225192.1:2898426-2927645 GCA_018584345.1 Thuja plicata | reverse complement strand
AAGGACCAGTTGTATGAAATTGTCAATCACATAGCATTCCACTGTTGTATGAGTGGATTGTGTAGGAACAATTAACATTAAACAAGGAGAAAACTCCTCAACACATCTTGGAAACCATTGAATTCAATAATAAATGAAAACTAACACCAACACTATTCCTTCCATTCACTTCTACCAAGAATAAAGCATTTAATGCATTCAACATTACATATAATCATTAGACAGTTACATTTTTTGACTGTGTAGAGGAACAGTCACGACCAAAATGATGAAAACTACTTTCACCCTTGCATAAGCTATTCCAAACTTAAAGTAAAATGAGCAATATGCTATATCAAATCATTCATATTCATAGTAACCATTCAAAGGATCATTTTGTTAATGAACCCTCTGACTGTACCCCTGCGACAGAGAAAGGAAACCTCCAAATAGAGAAAGGAAACTTAGTAAAACTATTCTATGCCGCTGTTTGTGAGGGTACAGTCATGATAAGTGCCTCTTAAACCTCTCCAAACATGTAAGAATGTCTTTAAATACTTCATTGATCTCTTCTAAACATTAACACATGGACAATCAAACCAGTAGTCTCCAAAGCATTCAATAAGTGAATATGAATGTTTGAAAACTTTTCTCTCAACTTCCCCAACCACTCCTAATTGGTTAGACGGATTAGTTGAGTGTTTAGACACTAAAACTTCTTAAACATACTTTATCTGATATGATGAATTGTAATATCAACAAACTTGAATCCAAACATTTGAAAATAGTGAATTGATATCCTTGAGCACAAGCACCAATAACATCAAATAATGGAGATAAAGCACGGGCTAGGGCACGACACCAGTAGAATGCGATCATTTCAGTGAGCATTCATGATCAAATAGAATGAAATGCATTTGAAATTTGTGGTCGAATATGATGCCAGAGGCTCAAAAGACGTTGCCCGTCAAAGATACCAATCAAAGATGAAGAAATCACATACCTTCTCTCACGCTTAGCTTGCATGAAGGAAGATTTGATAGCCAAATCTTCCTTGTACCACATGAAGAACATGCCATTGATTCAATTTAGCATGTTATTATCATATCAGATAAAGTATGTTTAAGAATTGTTTTTAAGGATAGGAATAGTGGAGATTCTAGAAATATCCCTTTAACCGATTAGGAGTGGTTGGTGAAGTTGAGAGGAAAGTTTTCAAACATTCAAATTCACTTATTGAATGCTTTAGAGACTATTGGTTTGACTGTCCGTGCATTACCAGTGAATGAGATTCATTAAAGGATAAAAAACCCTTCATATTGGGTTATTGTGTGTGGATTCATCCACTTTAGCTATGAAGATCAAGAAGATGGGGAAGGAGGACATTGTGGTAGAAGAAGAATTTAAAGAAGCAACAAGAAGAAATAAAAAAGTTTTCAGGAGTTTGGAACAACATTTCAGAATCCATGAATGGTATGGGTAAGGTGACCTTCATTCTTGGCCGCGACTTCAATGAAACATTGGATATGGCTGAGAAGAAGAAGGGTCACTTGTTGATAGTGTTCCTTGAGGGAAGGGGGATTGTGAAAGACTTGTTATCATTGTATTGTATATTTCCAATATGTTTGGATGCAGGGAAGACCATGAGAATGAAGGATCACTCACTGATTGCATGATAACCCAGTTTTGAGGGTCACTGGTTGAGGGGATAGTCAAGGTTTGAATGATTGGGCCATTGGAGGACCCTAGTTCTTTATATTAATTGCTATTCAAATTGGATGCATGAATTTATTGTGAATTATTAGTTTCTATGTACCCCGCAACTAAATCCGTAAATCTGCATATACTTCTCTAGGGTTGTAAGCCACTTAGGGATCAAAATAGAGAAACTAAATAAAAATCATTCTTTGTCCTATTTCCTTTTAACAAAGTCTCAACTATGAATGATATAATACATTTGATGCCCTAAGCTATCAATACAAATGGCACCTAGCTAGAAGCTCACTGGCTGTCCATTTGATAACCACAGTCAACATTTCAAAAAAATAGATATCCTTGAGCACAAGCACCAATAACATCAAATAATGGAGTTAAAGCATGGGCTAGGGCATGACACCAGTAGAATGTGGTTATTTCAGTGATAGCAATATACAATGGCATCATTAAATACATATGCCAGTAATATCAACAAACGTGAATCCAAACATTTGAATACAGTGAATCGATATCCTTGAGCACAAGCACCAATAACATCAAATAATAGAGATAAAGCACTGGCTAGGGCACGACACCAGTAGAATGTGATCATTTCAGAGAGAAACTCCCTCAACAATAAAATGAAATACATTTGAATATGATGCCAGAGGCTTGAAAGATGAAGAAATCACATACCTTCTCCCGTGCTTAGCTGTCACTCCTTTTCTCCCACTCTCCAAGAAAATGATGGGGCTGTTTCATTTTTTTTAATGTATACCCCAAATCTGTCAGAGTTCTGATGGTCAATTAAACACCCATCAAAATACCAACATCATCGGGGCCTATTACAAAAAAAAAACACCAAATTCGTAAGAAAAAGTTACCTGTCAGAAACTTCTGTCAAAATTTGGCCCCAAATGTAGTAGTGTGGACGAAAGACTAAGGGGTGAAGTTAACTCACAAGGTATCACAGCGACCCTTGCTACACTCTTATCTAGAACTTGGTGTCTTGTGCATTATCAAAAACATTTAGAACTAGAGTGTGAGCCCTGTCTTGTCGTTGCTACCTGACACATCAATGTCCTCTGTGAGAAGAAACACGAAGCAAATTTGTCTGTATGTAGCAATCATTCCAGCAGTATCCCCATGACGCTAGTCCAAGAATCCCAACCACAGGCTTATCTAGGGAAAAACCTCACCCAAGAATTATCAGAGCTGGAGGAAACTCCTCCCAACCTTCCCAAAAATAATCCAAAGGCCACTTCATCTTCCTAGCTCCAGACAATGAACAGTGACTTGTGGACCCTTAAGTTTGACGGGTCTCAGTCCGAACAAGGCTATGGAGCCAGAGTGGAACTGATCAACCTATGGGGAAAATCCTTCCTCGCATCTTATAGGCTACAGTTCAACTATACGAATAATGTCACAGACTACAAGGCCTTGGTCCTTGGACTCTTATTTGCACTAAGAAAGGGAATCACCTGCCTCCGGGTGTTGGGTGATTCAGAGTTGATCGTAAAGCAAGTCTAGAGCCAATACACTTGTCATGATAAAAGGGTGGCCACATATCACAACCAAGCATGAAGCCTCATCAAAGATTTTGATGCCTTCAACATTGAACTCATTCCCCAAAAAATAAACTATGTTCTGGATGCTCTCGCCGTATCCGCTAGCACCCTTGAGCCAATGACTGGCCCTCGACTCTGGAAATTTTCTGTCAAGATGATCCCCACCTCGTCCATTCTAGACAATGTCACCCACTTTTAGGTTTTTAAAGATGATCAACATATCCTGGCCTTCATGGCCAACATTGGTGTTTTCAAAGACCAGATAGTGGAAGAAAGAGATCATGACGACACTGGGAAGGGTGAAGAAGATGATGGGATCATAGACTTACCAACCAACACCATCCCTAAGGGGATGGTAGCACTAGAACAAATATTTGACTCAAACCCTTGGGGCCAGGAAAAGATATCATCCTCCTCTGACGGAGGAAAATTTGAGAAAGTAAACATCAGATAGGACAGTGAAGAAAATATGGTACACATTGGTACCTCCTGCTCCCCTGAGGAAAAGGAGAAGATTCTCATGGTTCTCTAAGAATACATTGATGTAATTGCATGGGGGTATGAGGATTTGAAAAATTATGACACATCCATCATGAACCATACCATCCCACTAAAACCTGATGCTAAGCCCTTTCGACAAAAGCAAAGACTGGTCAACCTACTGATTGAACCTCTGATTTATCAGGAGGTCCAAAAATTGCCATCAGCCCAGATCATCTTTTCGATCTAACACACTATGTGGGTTGCCAACCTCATCCCTATGAGGAAGAAAAGTGGTGAGATCTGCCTTTGTGTGGATTTTCAAAATTTGAACAAGGCATCTAATAAGGATAATCAACCTCTCCCCTCATTGGATTAGGTATTGCAAATTGTGAATGGATCACAAATGATGTCCTTCCTAGATGGGTACTCTGGGTATAACCAAGTCATGGTTAAGTACAAAGATAGGGACAAAATGAAATTCATCACCAAGTGGGGAACATTCGCATATCAAAGGATGCCCTTCGACTTGATCAACACAGGGGCCACATTTTAGAAGGCTATGAACATTGCGTTCAAAGGCCTAGTGAATCAGTGCATAATCATCTACATGGATGATTCGACCATCTTTTCCCGGGACAAGTGTGATCACTCCGTCCACCTCGCCTAGATTTGTGAGAGATGTCACTGGTATGGAATATCCCTCAACCCCAAGGAATGTATATTCAGGGTCACTGAAGGGAAGTTGCTTGGGAATATTGTCTCTGAGAAGGGTATATCCATTGACCCTAAGAGAGTTGAAGCACTGCTGAATCTATAGATGCCTGATAGCAAGAAGGAAATGAGATCTTTCTTTGGGAAGATCAATTTTTTCTAGTGGTTCATCACTGTATTTGCCAAGATAGTAAAACCACTCAATGAAATGATGAAGAAAGATACAAAGATTGAGTGGAGTCCTGAGGCATAGCGGGCATTCGCCCAGATTAAACAAATGATTGTGGAGGCACCAGTCTTGGCTAGTCCAGACTATTCCCTCCCCTTCCATATATATTGCTTTGCTTCACCACATTCTGCCGTGATAGTTTTGACTCAAAAGGTAGGAGGGGATGAACTTCCAATAGCTTTCATGAGCTCCCCCTTTAAGAATGCCAAAGTTTAGTATTTGTCTTTGGAAAAGCAGGCCTTTGCTCTTGTCTGCGTTGTGAAGAAATTCTGACATTACATTCTCTGAAGCAAAGTGCATGCTATCATCCCAGACCAAGATATTAAGTCTCTTCTGATGTAGAGTGAATTGGGTGAAAGACAGGGGAAATGGATGACCATCCTCCAAGAGTATGATTTGGAAATGCAACCCATGAAGATAGACCGAGGCCAGAGACTATGTAGAGCGATGGTAGAAGAGACTCACAACATTGAATGTAAGACATACACAGTGGAGTCCATCACTCAAGATCCATGGTATACCAACCTGGTATACTTATTATTGAATAACGGATGCTCGGAGGGGCTACCCCCAAACAAATGTTGCATCCCATAGTTGAAAAGAGCGCACTTCATGATAAAAAATGGAACACTTTTCTATAGGAAATATGAAGGGGCATACCTCTGGTGCATAGATAGGGACCAGGCTGCAAAAATGATCGATGAATTTCACAGGCAGTTTGGAACCGGGCATGGCTCAGGTGGCACTACTGCCCATCAGATCCTTTATGCTAGATACTATTGGCCTTGTATTTTCAAAGATGTCTACACTCACCTTAGGAGATATCATACTTGCCAAATAGTGGCACATTGTGAGAAGAACCCAGCCATGCCCTTGCAGCTGGTCTTCGATGCTAGACCCTTTGCCTAATGGGAAATTAAATTTATCAGGGAAATCAACCCCAACTCATCTACCAACCACTGGTATATTTTGACTGCTACCGACTATTGCACCCGGTGGTCTGAAGTGATTCCTTATAAACACAACACGGTAGATGTAGTCATAAAATTCCTGGAAGAAAACATTGTCACAAGATTTGGAATGCCCTTTGCTATAGTATGTGACAATGGTCTGGCATTTTCTTTGGTGCAATTACTCAAATGGACCTATGACAGAAAGGTCACCTTGAAGATTTCCAGCAACTATTACCCCCAGGGAGATGGTGTTTCCAAATCAACCAACAAGAATCTACTTAAGGTGATCAAACATCTATTAGAATAGAACCCCTGGGATTGACACCAAAAACTTATATTCGCTCTCTGGGCAGATCGTATCTAAATAAAAGTATCCCTAGGGACATCCCCATTCCATCTAGTTTATGGGTAGAATCTAGTATTTCCCATCAACTTATAGATCCTAGTTTTACAGTTCATGCAGGAATTCAGCAACTAGGACAACATCATGGAAGTTCAACTTCTGAACTTGGTATGGATGGAGGAACAAAGATACACAGCCCTTGAACATTTCGTGCATCACCAAGCAGTAGTAAAAATTTTTTCTGATAGAAGAGCCTAGTATAAGGCCTTTCAGATTTTGGACTTGGTCCTCTTGTGGGACAAAGCCTGGGAAATGAAGGGAAAACACACCAAATTTTAGTGGCTCTGGCTTGGACCATACTTGATATCTGAGATGTGTAGGGCAAACACTTATCACCTCAACACTATGACCAGAGAAGCTATTTCATTGCCTATCAATGGGCAGTTTCTCAAGCATTAATTTGAATAAGTTAGGTGGTGAGTTGGCCCAAAGTTGTAATATATGTATATTTATTGCTTGTAAATACCCTTTCCCGGTGCTCCGTTTGGAATGCCTTGTAAATAGTTCTTGCTAGCCACCCTCTGGGGTCGCCTTTTCTTGGTGTTTTCATTTGATTTTGGTTTCTTGTTTTTCTTTTTTCTGCTTTTCAGGTTCCCAGCGTGTTGCCTATATCTTGTAGACCGGTATTCTTTTCATAACATCTAGTCTTTGGAATGGTACGTTATACATTTTGGTGAATTTGGAATCTATTGTTAGCATGGTGGAATTTATTTGATCTTTGGAGTTATTTTGTGAGTATGGTAAAAGGTTATGGGTGATCCTCATCAGATTCACATCTTGACAGTCTGGACAAATGGGGATTATTGCACTAAGTAGGGTCTTCGGACAACCCCATGCCTAGGAATTCTCAGCATGGATGTATTATTTCCTGCTCGGAAACTCTTCCTGTGAGTAGAACTTTGACTGGGCCATAATCATCACCAATCATGTGGACTCCCAACTTCTCCAGGTCGCCAAGTCTTCCAATTTCTACATGATGTCTTATGTCTTGTGGGATCTGGCACAACAATGCCCCATTACAAATGGGTTATTAACAGAGGGTGTACTTGGGATTGGCCCTGGCCAGAATGCTCCCTAGGATTATTTCCCACAGATCCAGTGGGAGGCTAGTTTCCTCAGCTTCTGTCAGGTGAATGATGCCTTCATCTATTACAACCTCCTCACACCTACTCAGGACACCGGATACCATCTCTCCAAGGAGGCAATGGACTTGGTCAGCTCTTATGGCCGCTATTACATTCAATACCAGCAACATACATACATTTGGGTGACCGGCTTCTCCGAGAAACCCTACTTATTTCCCAAACACTGTGGGAATAAGATAATTCTTTTGGAATACTTCCAGAAGATCTTAGAGCTACATTCCCTCTTCACGGTGAAGAAGGTTACAAAAATTCCATTCCCAATCACTTGTGGGAATTATACTTAAAGTTTGGCAGTGGCCAAGGAGGCTGACAATGAGCTCAAGAGTCTTGGGCTGATAGAATTCTATCTGGAGTGGAATAACTTTGATCTGCTAGGAAAAATCACCTTAGCACTACCCCAGGAAACTCCCCTAAATGAGCATCACATGGAGGATTTTTGGGAAAATTTCCAGGATGAGTTCGAAGTCTGGGGTCGACATTTCATCCAGATGACAATGGGGATGATGAAGAAGCTCAAGATTCATAAGTTCCCAGATGAATTCTTAGATACTAGGTCCACAAAAGACCCACAATACAAAGAAAAAGGAGTGGATAAAATGACCCTTCCTCTAGTGAATTAGGATGCGCAGGAGGGCCCAAAAATAGAGGACCTCACTCACAACGTGATTGAGTGTAGTCATGCCTATTTCAAGAAGGCATGCCCAAAGAGTACATGTAAAGTTGGCATATTCCTAAGGGGTTCATCTTCTAGATCCAGAACCTCTTCACAGGGCGAGGAAAAAGGAAAAAGGAAGGCAGGGACTATGTCCCAGGTCCCAAAAGCAACCCCCATAGTGGAACAAATGCAACAAACGCTGGTAGCCTCCCAAAAAATGAAAGACAAGTTAATCACCTGGTTGGCCACTCTGGCCATTATGACCAAACCTGTCCACCCTCCCACTTCCCCATCACTTGCAGTGTTAATGGTCTGGGAAATAGTTACCGGGGCGGAGGAAGAGATGGTGGCCATACTAGACGTAGGGCCCCCATTGGTGACAAGGAGGAAGAAACATAAAGCTAATCCTCAACCAAAGGTGGAACCAGGGATTTGGATGCCCAGTATGCCCGAAATATAGATTGTCTTGTCTGACTCCCTAGAGCCGGACAATCAGCCCGAGAATCCCTCGGAGACCTCCCCTCCACATGATGAGTTTGATGACATGTTTGGGACGGACAAGCTAGTGAACTTGCAAGGGGAGATCAGGATGGCAATTGAAGAGATCACTACCTAAGAGGAAGTGGTGACTCCTCTCGAGAAAGAAACCCTAGAGAAGGAAGCTGCCATAGAATAGGAGGTCTGAGTAGGACAAGAAGAAGAGAAAGAATAGGTAAATGTCTACATTTCCCTAGAGATACAGGTTCAAGAGACTTACACCATGGAGGGAAGGAAAAAAAAGAATGAGCCATTGAAATTGCCTCAGAAAACTGGACCTACGAGAGAAACCATAATCTCAAAAACCATACTCCAGATGCCCCCTCCCTCCCTAAAGAAAGTGACATTTGGTGAGGTAATTATGGCGGCCCAAACACTGAATCTTGGCCGGGTACCTATGCCACCTCCTAAAATTTTTCCAATGGAGGAGAAAATCTCAGTGGACAATACCGGAGTAGAACCATAGCAGTGACAAAGTGAGGGGGACAACCCCAGAGATATCAACATGGGACATAACACTGCTAAAGACATGAACACCGGGATATATGAAACAAACACCACTAAGATGGTCAATACATGTGATCCTGAAGATACAGGAAAAGAGTCTGGAGAGGGTCAAAATACTCGGGACACACTAAAGAACCCTGAAGGGGAATTGCAAGATCAAAATTTGGTACAAAGGCCACCCCTACCACCATAATGGTTGGTGGATTCCTGAAAAAGGAAGGCCCCAACACCAGTCAGAGCCTATCTCTCTTTGGTAGAGATGATGACATAGGCACAAGAGGCCCCCAAGGTAAAGAAGGCTCGGATAGTCCATACCCTTCAGACTAGGCTAGGTGGAGATACAATTGTGGTAGTCACAACACCCTCCCCAGATGCAGACAAGGTGAAAAAAAAGGCCAAAGCAGTGGAAGCCCACTATGAGAAGGAAGCCCGTAAATTCAGGGTAGAAAAGGAAAAGAATGCTAATCTTATGGGGTTGTTAACATAGCTAGCCCAACCCATCAATACCATTCTCCCAAAGGCTTTCTCATCCAGAGCATAGCTCCCATAGGGTGACATTGACGTGCTTAGAAGTATGAAAAGAAAGGCGTAGGAGGTCAATGATTGGGTAGCTAAGCAGATAGGAAATGTCTGATGTTTCCTAGCAATGACTCTCCTGGACCTATATGCCACCAACAATGTTATACATCAGGCGAAGACCACTATTACCATCTGGGAGGAGAGGTCAAAAAATATGAGGCTTGGGTAAGTGAGTTAGGAGAACTCATGAGAATCGGAGAGGAAATTATCTCCGAGGCTGGAATTTTGGGAGAGGAATCCTTTGATTTTGTCTGAACCCAGCACTCTAGACTTGATCTCACATTGGATATAACCAAGAAACTGGTAGGGGCCCTATGGGAAAAGGTGCAATAGATTGATTATTCTTTGAATTTATATAAGGTATTCATTACTCGGGTTTTAGAGGTTGATCCCTTTAGTACTGAGACATGTACTCCAGAGGAGTATGTCATAGGCAAGTTTGATGAGATGATGGAGGCTTGATTCCAGTCCCTAGAAGGAATTAACAGAGCAGCAATGTCACAAATATCTCGCATGATGCTCTGGGGACATGATGCAAAAAAGATAGCCTCAAAATTCAAGGCAAAAACTCCAGATATGGCCGAACAGGTGGAGGTAGCTAAATATCACCAGGAAAACCTAAAATAATTCAATGATGATGAAATTTATCAACTCTTGGAGACATTCAATAACACTAAGGAATAGTAGGTTCCTCTAGAGTCTAGAGATTTTCACCAAAAACACATTTTTGTATTCATCATTCTTGGGGCGTAAGTTCCCAGATCTTGGAGTTTTGGATCCACAGTTTTTGTATTCATTTGGCGACCCGCATCCAGGTTCTCTGGAGTTTACCGGTCATCATCAGGCAGTTAATAAGGATGTTAGATAGTAGGTGACTCTAGTAGGGCACGTTGGTTGGAGGCAGGTGGTCTTCCCAAGGTGCCACTCCAACATAACACCTAGCACATCATAGATAGTGAACCGCTCTTCCACCAATGAGGCATGTTGCCTCGATCCCTAGGGAATCAAATTTCTTTTATTTATCCCTTTGGCTCTCTTGTTGAGGCCAATTCTTCCATACATCCTTTCTTATCTCCTTCTTCTGACATGTCAGACCTCTGTTCTTCTCGAGGTCATTGTAGCGTGGTGCAGGTAGTATCGGCCACCGAAAATTATATTTTATTGATTGAGTGTAAAGATAAGTTAGGTTAATTTTAGGGTAAGCTTGTGTATAAATAGTAAGTCTGATCTCATTCTAGGTGTCGATGAAATTGAGGATTTTGCAGTCCATAGCTATAACATTTTTAGTTCTCATTTCTAGTAGTTGCAAAGCTCAATGCTCCTTAGTATTTAGAAGCTTTTAGTAGATAGATGCTCCCCTGGAGTTGTTGATGTACTCACCAGTGATGCTCAAACACCATTAATGAAGAAAGAAGAATTTTGGCAATGCTATTGTTGGTCTCTCGATCTCTGACTTAATAATTTTCGTGCTGTATGTTTCTTATGTCCCTTGCTCTAATGTATTAAGTAGATTAACAACCTTATTTTCCCCTTGCTATTGAATATGTATGAATTGATGGTTGTGCTCGCATTCAGTATTTTAGTGTAGCATGTTAGAGCTTGGTTGATTTTTTGAATGTATTTGCATGTTTATAGGTAGATGGAATACTTCTAACCCTAACATATCTTTTGAAGTTTATTTGATAAATAACAAATGCTTGTAGGAAAACCCACTTACCTAAATCCCTGGAGAAGACAAGTCAAGATAACCAGCTATCCCCCTAAACAAACATAGTCACAATTCCCAACTTATCTCCCACACCGTTGAGACCTGACTCTCACATGCTTGAAGGCCTGGAGAATCTCATTTCTCTAGACAAACTTTACAGGCAAAGTTGGCTGGTACCCCGGTACCCGGTGACAACCTACCTCTATTGGTGGACCTGGTCACAAACCCACATCAACAGTAATCTTTGTAGATAGTCCACCTCCTCCTCAATAGCAAACAACACAAGCTGAAAATATCACTTCTAGAGTAACAAGATCAAGCATGCATACATCACCTAAAGAGAAAAGCACAACAGGAGAAGAGAAGAAAGAAGATAAACACATTTGGAAACCTGACTTGAAGATGCTAGAGAAGAGAGCATTCAAGAAAGGAAAATTGGTTACAATTGATAAATATTATAATAGGTATGAAGAGGTAGAAACAATTAAAATTGAGGACATTGTGATAGAACACCTACTTAATTTCAAGAAGACACTATTATAAATTGAAGGAAGCATACCCATAGACCTATATGGGAGATTGGAGATAAGAAAACATGTTGCACAAATTGAAGATGATATAATCATAAACCAAGAAATAGATAACATGCTACCTGCGATATCAGTTCAAGAAAGATACATAATATACAAGGAACTAAAACCTCTACTAAGGACCAAGGTGAGATTATTAAAAATAATGGCAAGGAAATATGATGAAGTCACTAAGGAAACTCAGAAGGCACTAGAAAAGATACTGATGAGTACTAATTCTAGAAATCCCTCACCTCCTAAGACCACATCGCCCACACAATTGGGAATGGGTGAGAGATCTAAGGCAACAGAGACATCTACTAAGAAGAGCGAAGTAGATCCACCACAAGATTTCTATGTTTTTGGTGTAGCAATAACTCTTGACACCTCCAAAGATGAAAAGGACCCTTTTTTAGGGAATATGGATACTTCTGTGGAAGATGAGGTAGAACAACATAAGGAAGAGGAACATAAGAAGGAAGAGGAATAGAAGAAGGAAGAAGAGAAGAAGGAAGAAGAAAAGAAGATAGATCAGAAAGAGGATGAAAGGAAAGAGGTAAAAACATCATCCATTTCATTGTTGGCAAGCAGTGATGTAAATGTTGACAACATGGATGAAGTAGAACTAGTAAAATTGGCATTTACTGCTTTGAAAAAAGAAAAGGAAAGATCAGAATAGAAAGGAGACAAGAAGGAAAAATTAATCACAAGAGAAATTGATACTGTAAACAAATTGCTTCCAACACCTATTATTTTCCAGAATAAAGATGACATTGAGAATCTGATAATCACACTTGATGAATTTGATGGGCACTATGAGTACTTACTGAAGATAGTAGAGGAAAAGGTAGAGAAGAATTACTCAGAGAAGAAGCAAGCAACAATCTGCAAATATATTAGATGGGACTTAGGCATTATGAAGACTTGCTTGACAAATGCAAGAAGCTGCATTGGACATGGCAGAAAATTTCATTTATTGCATGAATCCAATAAGGCATATTTAGAATGTAGAAGACATCATTTCCAAAGAGAGGAAAAATTTGAACAGTATGATGGATGGTTTTGAAACATCCTCACAATCCACAATAGAGCTAGAAAAAGAAGTCACAAGGATTTTTTCTAAACTCAGTATACTGGATAATGAGAAAGGGAGAGTATTGACAAGATTCAACTTGCTGAAAAGTTTTATCACTCCTAAGTTATCAATACTTGAGGTTCATCTCTTAGACTTGGAGAAAGTGACATATTCATTGGATAAATATTTTCCCATAGACTTAAAAGAAGCTGAGACCACATCATTTTCACTGAATGGCTTAATTCACATTAGCCAAATTTTGTTCAAGACATGGAATGCAGAAGTGAAGATCTTTGAATATTCCTTTTAGGATATTTTGAAACTGGTGAGCAAGAATTAAAACATTTTGTTGTATATGCACCTTTGTCATTATTGTCAAAGGGGGAGAAGAGAAGAAAAAATATATAGATATTATGTAAAGAAGAAAAGAAAAAGAAAGATTATAGAGGAGATAGATTTGTTGGAACACTTATTCATTTTTTGACAAGTGTTTCCATCAATGCCAAAGGGAGAGATTGTTGGCAAGTAATCAATTTTGTGTAAATTTGATTTAATTTTTGGTTGTCATTTATGGAAACACATCTGGGTTTTAGATCGATTCCAAAAAAGATGAGTTTTGGTGATTCAAAAATTGACTAAGTGTAGAAGCAGAGATACATAAGTGTTTTGGATGTCGAAGATTGAGATTGATGATTTAGGGAAAGAAAGCTTAGAGAAAGATAGTATGGGGTATGTATGACCTCCACCTAAGATCAATTTTTTTTTGGTTGAGTCTACAGTGAGTTAGACAGAATTGAAGACAGACAGACTGCAACAGAAAAATGAAACATAGCAATTTGATAGTAGCTAAGATTGAGGGAGTATGGCTTGGACTCCAGACTATTGAAGTTGTATTTTGGTTTTTGATAACCTCCAAATAAACTATGCAAGAGCACCACCTATGCATTTAGTGTTTACTATATTAAACGTATTTTTTTTTGAAGGCCGACTTAGTAATATTTGTAATATTCATATTGAGAGCCAACTTTGTAAAGTTGTGAGATATATATGTAAGATATTTTTGATAAAGATTGAGAGCATGTTAGTTGGATAGTTGGATGATTTGTTGAGAGAATAGCAGAGTAGAGAATGCCAAAGATTATTGAATAACTATAAAGGAACTATCTAAGCACCAGTGTTGCTTGTTTTTGTTCATGACTGAGAACACTTTGTAACCTAAATTATATTGTAAGAGATGTAAGCTTAGTTGGCCCCTAATAGGGTGTTGTGAACCTTTAACAAGGTTTTTATTCCTCTAACAAGGAAATTTAATATGTTATATTTATCTCCTAACAGGGCTAGGTCTCCTTACATGGACATTATACTTTAGTACATGCTTGTAGGTACCATCCCCACTGGGGTTTTCCCTTGGCTAGGGTTTCCTCAAAAAAAAAAATGGTGTTATGAGTATTGTGTCATTTGCTTAGGTTCTTTTCTTTACTGCAAGTTTATGGTTAATATTTAAATGGTTGAAGAATTTAATAAAATGCTATAATACTGATTCACCCCCCTCTCAGTATTATCCAATCCTAACACACATTTTTCTTCATTCCATTAGCAACAACGATGTATACATTCTTCCTTCTATCATGTTTAGCTTTCCTATTGTACTTCCATGGTCTACCCAATAAGATATGACACACATCCATAGGCATAATATCACACAAAACCTCATCATAATACTTCCCAATCTTGAATTTAACCACACATTGTTCACTTACCACTACCTTGTGTTCATCTTGTATCCATGCAATCTGATAGGGTTTAGGATGCTTCAATCTACAAAAATTTAGTTTTTCAACCAATTCCTTCGAGGCAAGATTATCAGAACTGCCACTGTCTATGACAACATTGCATACCCTATCTTATAATTTTCATTTGGTTCTGAACAAATTCTTCCTCTGTAAAGATTCCCTATCTTGTTCTCTATGATATAGGATTCTTTGAGTCATCAAGGTTGCTCCTTCCTCTGCTTTATTGTTGTTTACTGATCTAGTAGACTCTTCATTTTCAAATTCTATTCACCTACTACCTTCTTCCTTCTTCTCTATGTTTCCTTGTTTGCACTCAAAGGCTCGGTGCCCTGTTGTAGACGTCTACAAATGTCCCTTAGCACTCTTATTAATTAAATTAAATTAAATTAAATTAATATCCCCCATAACATTATAATTAATTTTAATTAATTAATTATATTTTTTATATTCTCCTACCTATTTAATTAAATTTATTTAATTAAATCTGGTTCATCTTCTATGGTATCTAAAGTTAACTTAAATACCCTTCCCTAATATATTAAATTTATATTTAATATATGATTCTTCATTAAATATCCCTTTAAATAAATTTTAATTTATTTATTCCCTCCACATTCTAATATTCTACTAAGCTATGATTAGTCTAAATCTAATTTGTATTAATCATAAATCTGGCCTAAATTCCTAATCTATACCCATCACTATCCCCCTAAGCCTACTTCTCTAACTAATCTTAGATTAAATAGACTATTTTTTTAATTCCTACAACAATTAACCTCCTAATGGTGCTCACACATGTGTGAGCACCCCTCCTATGGGAGTTGTCCATTCCATTTTCCTAAAATAGCCCAAGTCACTTCTCTTACATCTTTCCTCCCCTTTCCTCTTTAGAATATTCCCAACATGTGACTCACTTTGGGCCTCCCACCCTCTTACACTTGTCATTGAGCCATCATTATCAAGAGTTTCTCACACATGTGTGAGAAACTCTCCCTCTTGCATGACCACTCCTTTATCCCATATGGATCCTATGTGGATGCTACATGAGATCCACCTCATCCAAGCCCTCCAAAAATATATAAATAGGAGGCCTCACTTCTTGCAAATCATTCCCCATTTTTTTATGCTAGAGTTATTATGTTATTTTGTTCTTAGGATATTTAGAGCTAGTTTGCATTCATTAGATATTTATGACTAACATGTTTGGTAGTTTTTTACATTCAATATGGTAGTTGCATCTCATTTTTAATTATTAGTTTACACTTACTAATCATTATTATCTTGCATTATATTCATTCCTACTCGCATTTGCATTAAATGCTTGAGGCTAGTTCTATATAACTAGTCCTTGAGTTCATTCAATATCACTTTATTTATTCTTGCATTTTAAGATGATTCATCTTAATTAATCAAGTGAGATTTATATTTTGTGTTGGGAGAGCCCACCCACATTTTTCTCTAAGAGAAAATCAAAAAGTCTTGGGTGCACTTATTTGGCTAATCGGAGGTTATGTTGGAAGATATTGTGTAGTTGCAAGCGTTATAAATATGTGTAGATTAGATTTATTTATAACTAATGTTTACATGTATGAGATTTTTCTACACAGGTATTTTTTCATCATACACATTTTGGTACTCCCAATGGGACCCACATCCCTAAATTTGTTTTTAGATATTTTAAAAATCTATCATTCACACGCTGAAATCACAGAACATCATCTATGATTATATAATGTTGTCTTCTCTATGAGATTGTTGTCTATGTTCTAAGTTTGTCATTTGTGCATATCATCGTCTGTGCAAATCACCGTCTGTGCTTTGAGATTTCTGTCTGTGACCTGTCATTATCGTCTTCGCCCTATTTGATTTTCTAACTAGTACTAGAAGATCAAGATCTTTTGGGTGATTTCTTGAGGATTATTGTGTGGCCTTTAGGACTCGACGGACAAATTTCAACATCAGGACCATACATAAAATATAACATTTAAGTTTAAATACTCTTCCTTTCTTATACTTAAGTTACATTTTATGTATATAATTTTAGGATGTTTGAGAGTGGTTTTATCTTCATAGGAGTTAAGATAAGATTCTAGTTTTTGAGGGTTTTTATGAAATTTGAGACTTAGTCAATTTTTAGGAATCATCATATAGTCTCCAGCATGATTCTAGTGTACTATTGATTGTAAAATTATGTCTCTGTCTTGTCAAAGAAAAAATAATTTTTGTGGTTTCAAGTGTTACTAATCTGTTTTTCTTTTTGTAACATTTCAGGGTTGAAGACTTTCAAATTAGTAGTATTTTTCATACAAATTTCCTTGGATTTTAATGGATTTTGGGAATGAACTTGTATTCTTTAAACATTAGTCTTTGAATGCATGTTTCTTAAAGGAATTAACCACATCCAATCTTGAATTCATAAGGGAATGAACCTCAAACTATTGAACGACTTAAGGCAAAAAATTTACACCTTTCTTACATGTTTTCCTTCTTGATATGTGGGAAATAAATTGAACTTGCATGATTAACCATACTATTGTGTCTTTTTCTTAGGTAGAAAACACTTAGTTTTTATAATTAGGTTCAATTTGAGATGAAATATTTTTGGTGTGTTTGAAGAAGTGTTTCTCAACACTTACTTCGATCTATTTTTTATTAGACCCCTTAATTTACATGATTCTACGATTAAACTATAGCCATATCTTCTCCCATCACTTTCATGAAACGTGGGTGAAGAGAAATCTTAGCTTAATGTAGCTTCTAGAGAGACCTATCTAGAGGGTGAATTTCCCCTTTAGAGGATGACCTCAAACTGGTAAATACCCCGACCAGTATAGAAATGGGACACTGAACAAAAACTTGTCTGAATACAACCAAGCTCTGGTGTGGTGTGTGGATGATAGTTTGGATCAGGTGAATAGTGCCTAAGGAGATGACATGGTCCACTAGAGACTTAAGTGTCTCACATGTGTACAAATTGATTGGGGGGATGCCACAAATCTTACTAGAAACTGTTAATTAGTAACCCACCTGATTCACCTCTGAACAATGACTTATTATAGTGCAAGGGGTGGGAAGATTCTCCCCCCAAGATTCACTTCATACTTTTTCCATGGTATTGTGTTGCAAAAGAGATATTAGAGTAATGAAAACAATAGCTAGCAAAAGGAAAAAAAATAGGCCCCCTTCCAGGGGTGAAACTGCTGTGTGAGTTGAAGGACTACCAAGAAATGGGCTTATAATATTTTATGCAAAGATAATTCCTTAAGGTAGCTACTATCTATAATATAATTTTTTTGTTAAACCATGTAAAAAAATAGGTGTCTTGAAAGAGTCACTTGAACATACAAATATAAAAAACTTTCAAATTTGTATCAAATTCCCTAAAGTCACAATTGCTTTTGTCTTGCAAGGTTGTTTTGTCCCTTGCATGACTGTCTTCATATGTGTGTCTTCAACAATTGTCAGTTATGCCAAAAATCTGAGTCAAGATATACTTAGCATAGTCAATGCCTTTGATGTATGTTGAAAATCAATTCTTTCCAATGAACGACCTAAAATAGTCCAAAATTAGTCAAAATCCTGCATTGTCATCTCCGACCTACAACATGCGTCTTCGTAGATCAATGTCTGCGTCTGAGAAACAACATCTCTGCATGAAAACAATGAATTACCAAAATTTTCTAAAATCCATCATTTTTAAGTTTTTGAGAGGTCCATCAAGTCAATTTGCCTAAATCAGACCTTTTCCTCCATCATTTCATTAATCCTTCATCAATCTAGTCTTTCACATTGTATTAAATTCTTCCAAAATTTTGACTTACAATCACTATCATGCACTTGGAATCTATCAAGGTGTCATTAATATCCTCATCCTTAATCAAGACCCTAGTTAGATATTATTTCTTGAGAACATTGTCCATCTTAAGTGATTAGTTTAATTAGTCATATCCTATTTTTCTTGAGATCATAAATCTATCACAAGTAGGAGAAAGATATCATCCATATCCAAATAATTATACTTTATAGGATCTTATTTAACTAAGGTTATCTAAAACCTCCATCAAATCATCAAAATAATATCAAATCCAACCTTGAGGCCCTACCCTCATAATCAACATCAAATCAAATCTTAAGGCGTTGCCCTTACATCCACCATCAAATACAACATCTTTGAGGCTCTTCCCTGACAATAAAAATAAAGTCCAAACCTACTACTAGTCCTAATTTCATATTTCATCCATCATCAAATCTTTCACTTCATCCATTCTTAATATATATCTTTATCCATATGATCTTCTAATCCAAATCCCAAACCCCTCATCAAAACATCATGAATATGGATTGGTTTCACAAAATGGTTGAGGATTTTCAAATGCTAAACCTTGGTCCTTAAATAATACCTCCAACTCAACCAAACTATCAGTCACATCCATCCAACTCATACATTCCTCATAATAATCCAACCCCTAACTACTCATATCTATCATCACAACGCAATTACCAAGTCAATCTCGCAATGTCATATCTATCTACCATATCCCCATCCATTCTACCTCAACATGTCATATCCAATCCAAATCCATCTAACATTTCTTATCCTTCTTCAACCTTTTACAAGGGAAATATATCTCACTATCCTTAACCCAAATATGATTCCCTCCATAGATACCTTTCCCAAGAGATCGAAGAACTTCAAAACATTTTCCTTAGCTCAAAAAATAGGGGTCAAAAGAAAATGTTTTCCTTTGAAGTCATATGTCCTTCCCACTTTTTCTAAAATGATAATTCTCATCTCCCATTTAATCCAAATCCTCCATCTAATCTCAATCCTCCACATAATCCTAATCCTCCAAATCCTACACCTCCCCATCTTGCAATAAATTTTCCATTGACTAGATCCAAGGACTAGAAAAGAAGTATAAATCCCCAAATCCAGTTGTGCAATCCCCTTAGGTCATGAACCCACCACCATTCCATCAAATTCAAGACATGAATTAATATCCTAAGTCTCATGACTCATCCATCCCTCCATCCACTCAAGTGGAAGCTTTCATCTCCTCCATCACATCATCCTCACAAGTCCAAACATGCCAAGACCTTTCTCCAAAGCATGCTAACATGGATTCCTCTTCTCCTCTAGATATAAGAATTAATCCATCTTATGACACCTCTCCATATTAGTACACCTCTCTCTATGAAAATCCCAACCTTCCATATCAAGATCGACTTATCCTCCTTAAGAAATCTCATGATCCCATTCATAATCAAGAACAAGACATCCCTTGCATTTAATCCATTAATTATTCCTCTCCATGTCAATATTTAACATCCTTTACCCTTCCACTTCATGAAGATATTCCATGTATCCACTCCACTAATCCCCCTTCATATCAAGATAAAATTACTCCATCTCATGATTCCCTCCCTTCCACCCCATTTCATGATCCCCTTACATCTCAATATCCACTCATCCCTTCCATTCCACCACATAATTCTCTCTAAAGTCAAGATAAAATTACCCCTTCAAATCCATGTCATGATTCTAATCCATCTCTTGATCCTACTATCCCTTCTAATCCTCCACATGAGCCTAATCCTCTAAAAAATACCATCACACCTATCCAATCTATCCATGAACCTCATACATCTAAGCTTGGTTCCTCTACTTGTATCCAACATGGCTTTCTTAAAGATCCTATCATTCCTTCCACCTTTACTCCCCATTCACATGGACTCACATCTTGTGTTCAAAATAAAAAGTATCCCATTGGAAAAATTATTTCTCAAGATTTTGGTACACCTTCCACCTCTTCCAAATCAAAAATCCCTCCATATAAATGAAAATGTTCCCATCCCCCATCCTCAAAATCCATTTTGAACCCTTATGTTCCAAACTTCATCCCTTCCTGCTCCACATCCATTTTGGGCCCTTATGTCCAAAAATGAATCCCTTCCTCATCCACATCCATTTTGGACCCTTATGTCCAAAACCCCATCCCTTCTTCATCCACATCCATTTTAGGTCCTTATGTCCCAAAACCAAATTCTTCATCCCTTCCATTCATTTTGGGTCTTTACATACATCCATCCACCATATCCAAGTCCACAATTCCATCACCCCAAATACCTAATAGAGATCAACAAAGGAACACATCCTTGTATTCCTTCCAACATTTAACCTTCATAAACTCTCCAAACTATCTACCCTCATGTACCCATACCATTGGTATTGGGAGAAAATTGGGTTCTAAAGCTAAAATTCATAAACCCAAAAATCAATAAAAATTCAAGGATCAACATGTACCCTCTAAAAGACATGTTCAAGAAAATAAAAATATGATCCAAAACCAAGAAAATTAAAAAGGCCCGAAAGAGAAATTCAAAAATCATGTGGATTACCAAGATACTCATTGAAGAAATACATATCAAAGAAAAATCAAACTTGGAATCCAAACTTTCTAATCCAAAATCTTTCTCCACTCATAAGTCCTCCAATCCTTCATCTTCCAAATCCATTTTGGGCTCTTATGCACCAAAATACACTATACTAAGTCCATCATATCCTTCATATATTTTGGGTTCTTATATCCCAAAATCCACATTTTCTCCTCCATCTGCTTCAAAATATCCTCCTCCACTACTTCACCACACTTCAAGGTGTGTGCCAATGATTATCTTTCCAAATCCTCCATCCATTTATTCACAAGTCTTTCAACCTCCAATCCATTATCCACCAATCCTTCCCCATCCTTCCATACCATTAATCCCATCCTATACATAACCCCTTATCCCTACCTATCTCCCCCAATCCATTTTATCTCCCTTCCAAAATCATACCAACATCTATGCACACATATCTAGAATAGAAATATCAAGGGATACCATCCACGAAACTTGATTTTTGAGTCCTTCCTCCATGTCCATATAACATATCCATTGTCTTCCAAATCCACTTATATAGCCATTTAATTATCCTCATATCCTTGAAATCTACTGTTTGGGGCAAGATCCATGCATATTATGCTACAAAATATATCTTCCCTATACCCTATCCACCACCCATCATCCTATCCATGCATATCATACTTTTCCCATCTTTGATCTTGACTATCCTATCCATTCCCTCCATGTTTCATATTCACTATCCATTATCCCACATAAATACATCTACTTTTCCTCTATTTGATCTTGACATCCTATCCATTATCTCCATCTCATAGTCCTTTTCTTATACATTTCATCCCCCCTTCAATAATCCTATATAATTCCATCATCCTTTTCCATGTCTTTTGATCTTGATTACCCTATGTATTTATTATATTCCATATTACCTATCATATCCATATTTTTATTGTCATTATCCCCTCTCATATTCATACCCTCCATTTCATATCCCTTCTCCAAATCCCTTCCACTTTCATACCTTTTCTCTCACACCAAAACTAGAGGCACTTAAAAATCCATACATTATTGGACAAAACAAGACTTTATTTTCTCCATTCATATACTTTATACATTATCCACCTATCTCATTTATCCTTTATCCACTATCTCTCCACCCTTCATTATCCCACCTCTAGTATGGGGGCATCCTTTGCAACATATTCCTTGGATCCTAATCCACTTATTACCCATACTTTACTCCTGCACTCACATCCCTTACACACCATCCTTCCCTTTCCTACATCTTTATACCCCATTTTACCATCCTGGATTTTCCTCCCTTTAGTGTGGGGCATTTTATTCCTTTACCATATATTTATTGAATCTAAATCCTTTTATCCCATATTTCCCTATCCATCCATTCAATATTACCTATCCATCTATTCCATCCATCTATCTCCCATCCAAGCCATCTCTCCATATCCACCATTCCTTGGTTCTCCCTTGTCATTGGTCCCAATCCATTTTATCCTTAATCCATCTTCCAATTAAATTATATCCAATCCATTTTATTCTAATCCAACATATCTTATCTTCCAATTCTATCATATTATGCAATTCCTCTTATCTTCCTTCCTATCAAATCTAATCCATTCATCTTCTTTCCATCCTTTTCAATCCATTTTATCCTTCATCCATCTTCCAATCCCTTTATCTTATAATTAAATATATTTAATCTTCCTTCTTTCCTATTCAAACTTCTTATCTTTCAATTCCATCCAATTCATTTATCTTCTAATCCAATATATCTTATCTTCTGATTTTATCATATTCTCCAATTCCTCTTATCTTCCTTCCTATCCAATTCAATCTATTTATCTTTCTTCCATCCTATTCAAACCATCTTATCTTCCAATCCCATTCTATCCAATTCATGTATATTCTAATTAAATCCATTCATCTTCCTTCCATCCTTTGCAACATGGTCTTTGGATCCTCATCCACCTCTTTCCCATCTTTTAATCCCCCATAGTCCCATGAAGCATCCATTCCATCCATCTATCTTCCATCTATAAAATCTCTCCATACCCCTTTCCTTTATCATGCCTTGGTTCTCCCTTTTCATCAGACCCAATCCATTCTATTTATGTATCCAATCCTTTCCTATCAAATCCATTTATCTTCTAATCAAATCCATTTATCTTTCTTCCATCTTATTCAATCCATCGTATCATCCAATATCATTTTATCCAATCAAGTTCCTCCATCATATAATCACATGATATTCTACTAATTCATATCCTACAATACTGAGCTTTATCCCATCAAACTGAGCTTCACCCCATCACACTAATCTTTTCCCATACAGTTTGTTACCGCATGAGTTTTATCAAATCAATTCAGAATCAACTTTCTGAGTTCCTTGTTCATTTCAAAGCTATTGCCAATGAATGCCCATTTCGACATCAATCAATCTTTACCTATCAGGATGCATCATTTCAACATTATCTTATCAATCCTCCATCACACAATCCTATTCATGGAAATAATGTTGGAATGAATGACTGCTTGGTCATGATGCCTTATTTGTTGATTTTATCTTTGTGTTTTAGTAGACCCTACTCACAATTGCCCCGATCTTCAATATCTTGGTGTATCTTGGATGATGTATATTGGAATACTTGTCATTGTGGAATGATCTATTTTTGGGTACTTTATTGTATATTTGTTGGTCACACAGTTATGATTATGTATGCATCACTAGGGGTAGGGTTTTGTGCACTTCCACCAAGTCCCTAATCAAGAATTGGGTGTACTATGGCTTCCTCATGAGTGTCATTGCATTAGTACCACCATGATTTTTGATCTACATCTATTCTCTTAAATCTACCTTTTTTTTATCTAAGAGTCTATTCCATACAAAGGAACCATGTCATCCATGCTGTCTAACATGTGGTTCATACCTCCTCTTGCAAAATTAAACTAGGGTGTGCTCTCCGATATTAACACAATGAAATCCCAAAAATCTTGTGTAGTTAGGTTGCATTAGTTAGTTCATTTAGCATTCTTGCAATCTACATTATGAGGCTCCTATTTATTCACTATTCCCCTATCCTGATTGGGGCATCATGTCCCCGATATACCCTAGGTCTACCCAACCCCGCCCAAGGAAGAGTCTTTCGACACTAGCTAGTTTCCCCCTTTTTTCTCTTACTCATTATTCTTCCTCCCTTCTACCCTTTTTCGAGAAAATTCCACAATTTATTTCTCTCGCTATTTTCTTGAGGGGGAATACTCTCCCACCATCATCACTTCAAAACAACTTATAGAATTAATTTTCTCTCTGGGGTATCTTATTTTCTTTTCTTTTACGCGACGCCATCTCCAACGCCGCATCAAAGAGGGCAAAAATGTAGATACTAAAAACATCCCTTAGCACTCTTATTAACTAAATTAAATTTAATTAATTTTCCCCATTAATATTATAGTTAATTTTAATTAATTAATTATATTTTTTATATTCTCCTACCTATTTAATTAAATTTATTTTATTAAATCTGGTTCATCTTCTATGGTATCTAAATTTAATTTAAATAACCTTCCCTAGTATATTAATTTGCATTTAATATATGATTCTCCACAAATCCCCCTTTAAATAAATTTTAATATATTTATTCCCTCCACATTAGATAATATTCTACTAAGCTATGATTATTCTAAATCTAATTTGCATTAATCATAAATGTAGCTAGATTCCTAATCTATACCCATCACTATCCCCCTAAGCCTATTCCTCTAATTAATCTTAGATTAATTACTATAGTTCCTACAATAATTAACCTCCTAATGGTGCTCACACATGTGTGAGAACACCTCCTATGAGAGTTTTCCATTCCATTTTCCTAAAATATCCCAGTTCATTTCTCTTACATCTTGTCTCCCCTTTCCTCTTTGGAAGATTCCCAACATGTGACTCACGTTGTGCCTCCCACCCTCTTACACTTGTCATTGAGCCATGATTATCAAGAGTTTCTAACACACGTGTGAGACACTCTCCCTCTTTCATGACCACTCCTTTATCCTATGTGGATCCTATGTGAATTCCACATGAGATCCACCTCATCCAATCGCTCTAAAAATCTATAAATAGGAGGCCTCACTCCTTGCAATTTATTCCTGATTTCTTCATGCTAGAGTTATTATGCTATTTTGTGCTTAGGACATTTAGAGATAGTTTTCATTCATTAGAGATTTATGACTAACATGTTTGGTAGTTTTTTTCATTCAATATGGTAGTTTCATCTCATTTGTAGTTCTTTGTTTGCATTTACTAATTATTAGGATCTTACATTATATTCATTCCTACTCCTTGTATTTTCATTAAATGCTTGAGACTAGTTATACATAAATAGTCCTTTAGTTCATTCAATAGAAATTCATTTAGTCTTGAATTTAAGATCATTTATCATCATGTTTGGTAGTTGTTTGGCTCATTGGAGTCTTGCGTGCACTTGTCTAAGAGAAAATCAACAAGTCTCGCGTGCACTTGTTTGGATCATCGGAGGTTATGTTGGAAGCTATTGAATAGTTTAAAAGTTTATAAATATGTGTAAATTAGATTGATTTATAATTAAATTTTACATGTCTAAGCTTGTTCCACACAGGTAGGTTTTCATCATAAACACATGCTTCACCATATTTGAAACAAGTACCACTAAACTTCCTTCTTTCACCACTATCTTATCCTTCACTATGATAGGATTCCTATCATTCCTCCTATAGTGATCATTATACTTATTTTCTGACTAATTCCTATCTTTATCTGAAGAAGATCTACCTCCTCCAGTATTAGTATTGGATTGGCCTCTCTGAAATATTCCTCCTCTACCTCTTTTCCTTTTCTCATGCCTTCGGTTCAACTTTTCTTTAGCATTAAAAGCCCACTTGTAAGCTTCTTTCACACTCCTAATCTATACCACATTGATTTCATCTTGTATTGACACCCTTAAACTATTAAGGTAGTGAGAAACTTGTTCAACTTCATCATCTACATGACCAAATATAATATTTAGCTTGTAAAACTCATCAGTGTAACTCTTAACACTTAAGTCCTTCTACTTCAAGTTCTACAACTTCCAAAACATACTCACTTGATAATCTCCAGTAAAAAATTTAGCTTTTAATTTACTCACCATCCAATCCCAAGATTTGATCTTGTCTTTATCTATTTTCTGCTGATCTGTTTGTAAAAGTTCCCACCATAAGGATGCATGTCCTTTTAACTTAGTTCAGACAAATTTTACCTTCTTCTTGTATCATCTGAAAAATAGAAGCACCTCCATTTTGGTAGGTTTAGCACCCTCATTTAGTACATTTTCATATTATATTTGCATTTAGGATGCACATGCACTTGATTATGCATTTCTAGGTGAAATTAGGGTTAGGATCCTTTGGGTCCTCCTTAATCTCCCTTTCTATGGCTCCATTTTTAGGTAGAACCTATGTATTGGCTCTCCTAAATCTTCATCATACCCACTCTTAGGCCTTTGTGCCTCTATCCAACATTTTAATGTGTTTCCTCTAAAAGGAAACTAATTGTGTAGAAAATAGTTCCCTGTGCTAAACTCCTGAGAAGAGGATCGTGCAAATTCAGATTTAACCCTTAGAAATTACAAAATGATAATACAATAACATGCTGTAACATAAGAAATAGGGGGTTTGATTGTTTATGTTACTAAAATGTAAGATATGATTATGATAAGGTATGAAAATGATTGATTTGATTTATAGATTGATTGTGAATTGATTATGTTGAGGTGTAAAGTGTTGATGTGTAAATTGTTCTTTAAATTGCCTAGAATGTATTGAATTATTTTAACCTTGATTGAATTGAATTGATTGTGTATTGCAATTGTGATTAGGGAGAAGACAAGATGTTCCTCTTTTATTCCCAAATGCACAAATGGGAGATCCAAATTGATCAACCCCAAACAAGGGTTAATGCACCAATGAATCAACTATTTGGAAGGGAGAATAACAAAGGAGATACCTTAAATTGTGTTAATTATATGCATAGAAATGATATATGACAGTAATTGAAGAGTTAGGAGAAATGCACTAACCTTGAAATATTGCAGATCAAAGAATGCTATTTTTTGAGGTCTGTATTGAGTTTCTAGAAAACTGACAGTTGATACCGAACTGAAACACAGAGACGAACAAAACCCAAAAATAATTTTCCATTCCAATGTCGTCTTATGAAAAAGGTCAACCTTGACCCACAAATGTCAACCCTAACCCAATAATGTCGACCCTAACCTGCACAGATCTGAAAGTGACTTTGTTCACAGATCCTGTAAGTTTTTCGAAAAGGGTATCTAGATCTGGGTTCAAATCCACTTTTTTGTACCTGTACCTATAAGAAAAAGGAGATTTATTGTTGTGGGGGAGGGGTTTGCCTTGGTCAAACCCCAGTTTTGGAATTAACCTCAAATATATGTGATTGAAATTGTAGAAATGGACAAAGTAAATGCATAAATTCACCTTGCTTGAAAAATTCCTTGTGGCAGATTCGAATCCTTGAATCCACAAGTATGCTTCAAATGTAGAATGTAGAAAGGTAGGATGTCTTCAATCTCTTTCTTGTATATCTCCAACACCAAGTCTTGAATGGGTTATTGAATTTGGAATAGGCTTGGAAGAAGGTGGATGGAGAGATCACCAAAAGGGCACCTTGTAGCTTCAATCCTTCAATGGCCTCCAATGGATCTCCTTCATGAAAATGGATACTTGAATGGATGAATGCTTGATTGAAATATTTCTTGATTTCTTTCTTGAACAATGCTTGATCTCAATTAGGAATGCTTGATGCTTGATTAGAAGACTTCATTCGCTTGATCATGGTTCTTAGAGAAAATGAGAGAGAAAGCTTCCCTTTTATATGAAATTAGGGAACAATCTTCCAAGGAGGCCTACATAGGAGAATTAAATTCCCATTAAAGCCTTTACCCCTAGGAGAGGACCCATATTAAATATAATTTAGGAATCAATACTTTGGAACTCGAAACAGTCGACCCGGAAGCGGGAAATACTTTTTTCAAAGGCCGACCTCCTGAAACTGCAAGACCCTGGGATCTGAATCCTGGGTCAAGGTTGACACTAACCTAGGTCAGGGTTGAGGTTGACATAGACCTAAAATTTCGACCTTGACCCTGAAGCCCAGAATCACCAATCTGCAGTCCAGAATGCAGAAATCAGGCCAAACAGGAGTGGAAAGAGGAACAAAATAGGGAGGAAGCCATGTCAAGATCAGGAACCCATTCAAGATGCTTGCCATGACCCCAAACCACTTACTCAAAAGGCTAAACACATATACAATGGAAGTGCTTCCATTTTCTTACTATACATTTAGCTCCCACTTTAGCAAGAGTATGAGCTCAACACAAAATCTTGGTAAAGGAGAATATACAGAAAAGAAAATCTTATTGGAACCAAAAGGCATAAAGAAACCCTCAAGCTCCCAAGGGACTTAAGTCTTTATCAACCCTAAGATCATGATAAGAGAGACATCATCTAGTTAAGTAGAGAGAGAGAGGGTGTGATTATCTCGCCCAATGAGAACTTATGTCTCATTGTGAACCACACACAAAAAATGTAACTGGAAAGATGGAATTGAATTTCCTAGTGAATGTGGCTACTCACTAGTCAACCCATCAGGGAGATCCGTTCTTAAAGGGATCAAATTATTGTAAATTGAAAAATGGCAGGATCAAGAGATTCGTGTAAATTTAAACTAGAGGGATCAAGGGATCCTAAAAAAATTAAAAATGTGTGACCATGCTTTAAGGATTAGTTTCTTTTAATCCATAAAGGGAAAAGTTTGTATATCTTGAAAACTATTTTGAACGTGCGTGTGTGCGAAAAAGTGAGTAGAGTGTATGCCCCCATGTTAAAGTCATTGCTAACACTTTAATGTGAGCACTAGTTTTAACGAAAACATCAGCAACTCTACAGATTATGTTTCCACTGTGAGATGCCCCCAAAGGAAGACAAATCAAGGGAAATAAAACATAAACATACAGAAGAACACAAAAGGGATCTACCTAATGTGGGGTCAGTGTGATCATAAGATAACATGTACATAGAAATATAATATTATTGAAAATGAATTGACATCATTCCCCAAAGAAAGTAGAACTACAATCACAAAGGAGGAAAGAAACTTAAGAATTATGAAGAGGAATCTT
>MU225192.1:2866435-2895139 GCA_018584345.1 Thuja plicata | reverse complement strand
TTGGATAGAATCTTGATTATGGTTTTCTTGGATAAGCCAATTTCCCATTTTATCAAGTTCGGTTGAAATATTTTGTACTTGTTTAGGAGGAACCCTTAAAGCGTCATCTTCATCATGAGATGAGTGATAAGATTTATGCTCCATGGAAGGATTGGAATCATGAGTTATTAAATTGTCATCTGGGATCCTAAGGAAAGGAGAGGAAGACTTGGGATCAAAGGAACCCATAAGTCGACAGCTTCTTCTAACTGGGATACTATAAGTAGGACTAGATGTGATAAAGCTCATACACCAATACAATGCAAACGAACTAACACAAAATTTTGATTTATTGAATTGAAATGCAATTTTGAAAGAACATGCAAGATCTAGCATAAACAATGTAAATCTAACACCAAAAAGAAAGAGTTGTCTATCACGGGTTCACCAAAATGTAACATAAGAAATAGGGGGTTTGATTGTTTATGTTACTAAAATGTAAGATATGATTATGATAAGGTATGAAAATGATTGATTGTGAATTGATTATCTTGAGGTGTAAAGTATTGATGTGTAAATTGTTCTTTAAATTTCCTAGAATGTATTGAATTCTTTTAACCTTGATTGAATTGAATTGATTGTGTATTGCAATTGTGATTAGGGAGAAGATAATATGTTCCTCTTTTATTCCCAAATGCACAAATGGGAGATCCAAATTGATCAACCACAAAGAAGGGTTAATGCACCAATGAATCAACTATTTGTAAGGGAGAATAACAAAGGAGATACCTTAAATTGTGTTAATTATATGCATAGAAATGATATATGATAGTAATTGAAGAAGTAGGATAAATGCACTAACCTTGAAATATTACAGATCAAAGAATGCTATTTTCTGAGGTCTGTATTGAGTTTCTAGAAAAACTAATAGTTGATACCGAACTGAAACGTAGAGACGAACAAAACCCAGAAATCATTTTCTATTCTGATGTCATCTTATGAAAAAGGTCAACCTTGACCCACAAATGTCAACCCTGACCCAATAATGTCGACCCTGACCTGCACAGATCTGAAAGTGACTTTGTTCGCGGATCCTAAAAGTTTGCCGAAAAGGGTATCCAGATCTGTGTTTAAATCCACTGTTCTATACCTGTACCTACAAGAAAATGGAGATTGTTTGTTGTGGGGGAGGGGTTTTCCTTCGTCAAACCCTGGTTTTGGAATTAACCTCAAATATATGTAATTGAAATTGAAGAAATGGACAAAGTAAATGCATAAATTCACCTTGCTTAAAAAAGTCCTTGTGGCGGATTCAAATCCTTGAATCCATAAGTATGATTCAAATGTAGAATGTAGAAAGGTAGGATGTATTCAATCTCTTGCTTGTAGATCTCCAACACCAAGTCTTGAATGGGTTCTTGAATTTGGAATAGGCTTGGAAGAAGGTGGATGGAGAGATCACCAAAAGGACACCTTGTAGCTTTAATCCCTGAATGGCCTCCAATGGATCTCCTTCATGAAAATGGATACTTGAATGGATGAATGCTTGCTTGAAATATTTCTTGATTGCTTTCTTGAACAATGCTTGATCTCAATTAGGAATTCTTGATGCTTTATTAGAAGACTTCATTCGCTTGATCATGGTTCTTAGAGAAAATGAGAGAGAAAATGAGAGAGAAAGCTTCCCTTTTATATGAAATTAGGGCACAATCTTCCAAGGAGGCCTACATAGGAGAATTAAATTCCCATTAAAGCCTTTACCCCTAGGAGAGGACCCATATTAAATATACTTTAGGAATCAACACTTCAGAACCCGAAATAGCTGACCCAAAAGTGGGAAATACTTTTTGCAAAGGCTGACCTCCTAAAACTGCAAGACCATGGGATCTGAATCCTGGGTCAAGGTTGAGGTTGACCCTAACCTAGGTCAGGGTTGAGGTCAACCCTAACCTAGGTTAGGGTTGAGGTCGACATAGACCTAAAATGTTGACCTTGACCCTGAAGCCCAGAATCACCAATCTGCAGTCCAGAATGCAGAAATCAGGCCAAACAGGAGTGGAAAGAGGAACAGAATAGGGAGGATGCCATGTCAAGATCGGGAACCCATTCAAGGCACTTGCCATGACCCCAAACCACTTAATCAAAAGGATAAACCCATCTACAATGGAAGTGCTTCCATTTTCTAACTATGCACATGCATACATAGAAAAATGAGAATGACACAATGATTTACCCTGGGGAAAACCTTTCGGTAAAAAACCTTAGTACTCCAAAACCTGCACAATGTATTAAATAGTAATAGTTTTGATTAATACATTGTGCAGGTTTTGGAGTGTTGGGGTTTTTTATCAAAAGGTTTTCCGCAAGGTAAATCATTGTGTCATTCTCATTTTTCTATGTATGCATGTTATTGTATTATCATTCTGTAATTGCTAAGGGTTAAATTTGAATTTGCATGATCATCTTCTCAGGAGTTTAGCGTAGGGAACTATTTTACACACACTTAGTTTCCTTTTAGTTGGTATCAGAGCCTAGCCAATTTTGGTTCTATTTGTTAGGGTATGGATTTTTTGAGCTAATATCCAGTTAAGTGGGAGTATTGTTGCAAAGTATTCATAACCTTATTGCAGGAAGAGATGGCAGGTTCTTCATACAATAGAATGGAGGTGGAAAAGTTCAATGGCACAAACTTTGATTTGTGGAAACTCAAGATGGAAGACATGCTCATAGACCGTGATGTATGTGAGGTAGTTGATAATGATATCAAACCAGTAAACATGCCTCAAGAAGATTGGGATCTCAAGGATCAGAAAGATAAGGGTCTCATTAGACTCTGTCTAGCAGATTCTCTTCCCCTGAATGTTCTCGATGAGAAGACCGCAAAAAAATTGTGGGCACGGCTTGGGTCTGTGTATCAGGCCAAGTCCTTGGTGAAAAAAATTGTTCCTGAGAAAGAAGCTATATTATCTGAGAATGGAGGAAGGAGGATCTATTGTAGATCACCTGAATGCCTTTAACATACTGATTGCATAGTTGACATCAACTAGTGTCAAGTTGGAGGAGGAGGATTGATGTATGACCCTGCTATGTTCCTTTCCGGATTCATGGGACCACTTGTAATGGCCCTTGGGAGTTTTGTAAAGAATGAGGGATTGAGAGGCATAAGACAACTCCTTATACCCCACAACAAAATGGAGTTGCAGAAAGAATGAACAGGACATTGATGGAGAAGGCTATGAGTATGCTTAGTGGAGCTGGCCTCGAACAAAGGTTTTGGGCTGAAGTTGTAGCCACTAATTTCTATTTGGTTAATAGATCTCCTACATTAGCTCTTGTTGGTAAGACACCCATGGAGGTGTGGTCTGGTAAGAAGCCTTCAATTAGACATCTTCATGTTTTTGTTTGTGAAGCTTATGCACATGTGCCTAAGGAGAGAAGATCAAAGTTGGAAAACAAGGCTGTAAAATATATCTTGATTGGATACAGTGTTGGTGTGAAAGGATACAAGCTTTGGGATCCTGTGATTGGTATGGTTTTGTATAGCAGAAATGTTATTTTTAGAGAGCTAACACCTTCTCCTATTGTGCTACATGCAGATGAAAAATAAATGAAAGAAGATGTTGTTTAGTTGCCTCCTACCCCTGAGAAGATTGAATAGAGACACCATGATGGATCTGATGTTGAGGAGATCTCTAGAAGCTCTGAAAATTTAGAAGAAAAGTGTATAGTACTCAACATGATCAGTTGTCACATGTCTTGCATGTCTTCACCCATCATCGAATCTTCCACAATTAGCTCTTACAAATATTAATGACCATCATAGGAATCCATCATAACCGTTTCAGTCATGATTACCTTACACATTGTCCAAAGTGATGACATTTGAAAAATATCAAATGTAAGGAAATATAAAAGGTTGAGACACCTTATTCCTAACATTCTCACCTTCCTAGGTCCCCGGTTGACCTGGGAATCTTTTAGATTTCCCAGGGAGACCATCCTAAAACCTCATGTCTAGGTTGAGGCTGATTTTGACCTAGGTCAGAATTGAGGTCAACCTTGACCTAGGTCAAGGTTGAGGTTGACCTTGACCTCTATCAGGTGATGGTCCCTGCTTTCAAATTTGGAGCTTATCGGGGTTCTAAAACTTAAAATAGGTCCCCAGGTCCAAATGCAGAAGTATTTTCCCTGATATTTGGATTAATACATCCCCTCCTTGGTTGGTGATTGTAATTGGACCATAATTCAAGGTGAAATTTGAATTTGGGTCCCTTTCATTGCCCTATGAGGTCTATATTGAGATCTCTATATAAACACTCTCTTTTGCCTTCATTTTGACATGAAAGAGAATCATAAGATGATATGATCCAATTACGATTATGACATGATGATGATGCAAGAAAGAAAGAGGATGATATAGAAGGACATGATATGATGATGCATTGATAGATACAAGCATTTTTGTGGACAAGCCATTGTGTATATTCTTTGGAGGAAGAGAGACTTCTCCCTTCCTTCTTCTTGGATCCACCATTTTCAACCTTTAAGCATTCAAAAATACTATCATGGGGTAGCAACTATGGATTGTGAGTTTGGTAGGAATACTTTAGCCTTGGGGGCTTGGCATTCTTTCTTTATCATATTCAAATCTATGCATTTCTTTCTCATTTTCAATTCATGTTAGGGTTTTAATCTAGAGGATTAGATCTTGACATCACACATTTGAAGCTCTTTCCAAGAGCAACACACACACATACATTCTACTATATTTGCCTATTTGTGGAGGTGGAGATCACCAAAATGGGGCTTTGACTAAGGAAAAACCCTATATAGCCACCCCAAAACCCCTCCTTTTTAGATATTTGCAGGTGTTTTTTGGGAGTTATAGGTTCAGGAATAGTGGAACAAAGTGCAGATTTGGATACCCTTTTCAACAAACTTTCAAGATCTGAAAACATAATTCTTGTAGGAGACTTTTTAGGTCAATTCTTCCCTAGGTCAAAATAAAAATTTCTAGGTCAATGGTGACATTGAATTGAGGTTAAAAATTAGAACTGTGTTAGGACAGAAAAAGATTTCTGGGTTTTGTCCATCTCTGCGTTTTCATTCTAGATCTGGTCTCAGATTCTCTAGAAACTCAACACAGGCTTCATAAAATGGCATTTTCAAATCTGCTATGATGTGAGGTAGGTATTTTACTCCATTAATCTTTTCTTTCATTTCCAAATCTATATCCATTATCAAATACAAATTAAATGTAACTGGTTAAATTATGGCATAGGTCTCTCTTATACAAATCTCTATTTTGCAAAATTCTATTTAGGAGATCATCCAAATTTACCTATTACATTTTGGTGAACCCGCGATAGATAAATCTTTCTCTTTGGTGTTAGATTTACATTTCATATTAGATCTTGCATGCATATAGAAGTAGGTTTTCTTTTATGCTCTTGCATTTATATTCCAAAAATACATAAAAAATATAAAATTTCTTCAAAAACACAAAAAAAATTACATGCTTGTAATTTTATTGTGCGTTCCACATGTATGGCTCTTGTTTTGAATACTTTGATGAAGATTTTATTATACAAGAGAATAGATCGCTTAATGAGGTACATGGAAGTGAGAATGAAAATGGTTCGAATGAGATCTCCATGGATCCTATTCCTATTTCATCCTCCTCCACAACTTCTCCAATTGACCTTTACCATAGGATGTGTGCATGGTTACCTTCATGTTATACTATTTGCAACATTGAGGCATCTAGAATGTTATTCCCTAAAACTTTGATGACAGTAAAAGGATGTCTTCGAATAACTATTAAGGGTAAACCTAAAGACCCTTTGGATTTGTTTGATAATACAGATTCTGTTTCACATGCTTATCGCATACAGAATAATCCTCATCCTACTGTTCCAACCTCTTTACCTCCTTCTCAACCCGTGCTTCCTCAAGCACCTAGGTTACCTTCCTCCTTTAAGGAGTATGACTTAGTTGAGGAATTACGCGCTACTCCAGCTAAGATATCTTTATGGGAATTGCTTCAAAATTCTCCTACATATCATGAGGCATTACAAAAAGCTTTATCTATTCTTCCTACTCTGCTTCCTAATTAAGAGAATATTAATTCATTTTTGGAATGCATGCATACTATTCCTTCTGTACCTCCTATTTTGTTCACCGATGATGATTTACCTTCTGTTGAGGTGTATAATCAATATGATGCTCTTATGGTTGCTGTTTCTATTAATTAGAGTATCATTTGTAGAACATTAATTGACAATAGATCTAGGCTTAATGTTTTTAGCATGGATGTGCTCAAGTATATTAAATCTGATCTCACAACCATTCAACCAGATACTATTGCTATTCGTGGATTCGATAACATTGCAAAGAAAAATTTGGGTATTATTACACTACCTATCAAGGTTGGTCCAGTCCTTCTTAACACACCTATTCATGTCATGCCTGGAACTCTCAATTATAACCTTTTGTTAGGAGGACCTTGGTTACATACTATGCATGTGATTCCTTCTACTCTTCATCGCAAGGTTAGGTTCATTTATAACAATCTGATGTATACATTACATGCAGAAGATGTACCAAATCCTTGCTTAAATGTGAAATATGCTAAGATTTCTGAACCCATACAACCAAGTAAGGAATGTGAGAAACCTCTTAAAGTTAAACAAATTGAAGCTCCATATACTTCTTTAACCAAAGATGATTGGGGAACATTGGATTTTAATCCTTCTTTTATGGGAGAATACAAAGTTTCTGATCTAGAGTTCATGAAGGAACAAAATGGGTTTGAAAAACAAGTTTTTATTCCTTCTCCACTTTCTGCGGAATTAAAAAGTAAATTTGTTTCTTCTTCCATTGAAGAAAAAATTGAGACAATAAAACTAGATTGTTATGACATTGTGATATATGCCACTCCTTTAACTCAATCTTGTTGAGCATTGTTTTGACACAAGCCAACTTGCTAGGATCTTGAGATTTGATTTCCTCTCTTCAAAGAATAATGGGGTTATTCCCAAGGTTCTCCGGGGTTGGGTCAAAACCTACTTGGTTACTCTGTTGAAGATAAATGTGAATGTTCATGAGGAGGCCTTTGCTAGTTCATTCAAGACATCAAACTGCAAAACACTTTAGTTCTCTTTTGGTATTTTCCATTTTAACATATACGGGTGTTGTCAATAAAATACAATTTTGTATTTTCAAGATGTAGATTTTTAGAATTTAAAGACAAAATTTAAAGAGAGAATAGAGTAACGAGAAGTAAAATGAATTACTAAAAATAAAATCCTATGGACATAAACTGCTGCAAACTCTTCCTTGTGAATTGAATGATGGAGAAATTTGGAACAAACCCACAAAGCATAAATCAGACCAAGTCACAATTTAATACTCCACAGATGCAAGCGTTTGGAGAGAAGGTACATTCAATCATGCGAGATATTAAAAATTGATCAAATCATGAAGCCACCAAGGTGTGTGCACCTGTGAGATAGATTTATCATTAAACCCAAACATGATCTCTTCCACGCATTTTTCATAACAAGGTAAAGCAAACAATAGAAAACTCCAATTAAAGGAACACAAATCCAAACACAATAAATAAGAGGCTCTCTGAAAATAATAAATAATGCAATCATACATCCAATAATTTTGCATAGGTGGCAGCAATTCACACACCATGAATGAAGCACCAAATGTATATCTTTATTGCATTAGGAATCCAACCTTTTTATATTGATTTGTAATTACAATATATAGAGTTTGATCTACAACTCTGAATTCCAAATTTAGGGCACCAGAGAGAAAAGTAAAATTAAACTAAAACTTTGTTGAAAGGGAAACTACTCTTAATTGATACTAGATAACTTGCATGGATTCTTGAATACATTTTCAATTAGTCTGCCCATGCAAGGAGGGTCAAACTCGCCAAGAAGAAAAGAGAAAAGAAGGAGGGTTTCTTCTGAAAACTTGGAGTCTTCTTCTTGTTTCTTAGAGTTTTCCTTGGATTATTCATCTGGAGGCTCTTCTAGCGATGGATACTAGTAAGAGACCCTTAGTCCTTTCAAAACAAACTCAAGTTAACCATAAATTTGATATGGAGTTCAACTGGTGTGCAAAAATGTGATCTCGCTGGAAACACCCAAATTTTTTAGACCCCGACCTCACCTCCAAAAATTTTAATGCCCCAAAATTTCTTAAGTGTTAAAAAACCAAAATTCTGGTCTGAAGTTCAGACTTCTCAGAGGCCAAAATATTTGGAAGGCCGAAAAGGCCAAAAAAATCTGGAAGGCCAAAAGGCCAAAAAACCTAGAGGGAAGAAAGGCCAAAAACTTGGAAGGTCAAAATATTGTCCTACTTGCGGGGCCAAAAGGATAGAATTTGCATGTCCTAAAGGGGACGAAAGGCCAAAAAACCAAAATTTTCCTTAGGGATTTCTGTCCAGTGTTTGGATATTTCTTCTTCAAAATGCTTCAGTGGTCCAAGGGGTCAGTTTGGGAATACTTCTGGGTGTGCATCCCGGAGCCTCTGTATGTCCTCCTGAAATTCCTCATAGTTTATCTTCTTTATTTTCACCTTGTTGACCTTTCATTCTTTCTTTTCTTTGAATGTAGTTAGCTCAGAAGAAAATAACTGGATCTCCTCTACATGGTTTGTCATCCTTGTCATCTCTTCTTTTGAATAGAATAATTGTTGCAAGGCTTCCTTGGTCCCTACACTTTCCATAATATTCTTGAATTGTTTGACCACTTCTTTAGAGGGTCGTAAGATATGCTTGGCTTCACCCCAGTACAAATCTAGGTTGATCCCTGTGAAGAAAACATCTATATCTTCCACCCATTCTAGGACTTCTTTCTGCTTCTCTAATATGGAGGCTTGAAATTTATCATAAATGCTAATTACCTTGAATATGCGCTTAACCCAAGTCTCAAAATTGTCTAGCTCCTCACCCTCATATATCTTTACTAGAATTTGGAAGCGTTGTTTCTTAATGATCTACAAATCTTGCATAAAAGCTTTCCATTTTCTTGTCTCAGACTCCAGGCCACCCTCATTTCTCATCAATGCAATTAAATTTGTAGCTTCTATGAGAATAACCCTATATGGTTTGAATAAACATTTGATGGCACTTTCCCCATACTGCTCAAAATCTTCCTTCCAATCTGCAGTTGCTATGATGAAGGATGGTGTTAACCCTGCTAGAAGGTTTGGGGTGTTTCTCTTATCTAACACTGCCTATAATGAGGCTTTTGGGTAGTTGGGGTCAATAGGACCAACCATTTTGTGAATGAACTTCTTCAAGGCTTCATTCTGTTTTGTCAAGGTTTTTATAGTCTCATCATCCTTACTGATGAAACCTTGAGCATGTTTAAGACCTAAGGCTGCTAGTGTCTTTCTCCCTTCCCTGGTGGGTTCCCCCAAATATACCTCCTCAAATTTATAGTCTTCCAGAGTTGCTTGTGTTTGAGAGGTGCTAGTAGATGGGACTACAACCTGTGCCTTCCAGCACCCCTAGTGTCTTGAGTGACATAGGACATTGTCCGCACTGGTAATATGATCTTTGTCTGATGAAAAGTCTACCCTAAGGATGCTATCTCCATATTTTCCCCTTCATCCTCATCTCTATAAGTTATTCTCATTGACTAGATTTCTTTAGTAAACCATGTATGCATACTAGATGCGGTGACCGGCTCATATGGGGTAACCTAAAGAGATAAATCTAAATTTTGGGACCCATGAGTCACCTCTTTATCTCATCCCTCTTATTTTTCCTATCTCTATTCCCCTTCATTCCTTTCTCCTGGGTGTTCTTCTTCCTTTTCCCTTTCCTCTTCTGCCTTGTCTTCTTCCTCCATTTCCTCATCTCATTTTTCCTAGCCTTTGTTTTCCTCTCCCAAGGATGTAACCGAGGCTTCGGTATTGAGACTAGTCATGACCTTTAATGTGGTTTCAAAAAGTGACACAACTTGTACAGTTGCTGATCCTCCAGGGGTCTGGATGTGGCAAGTCAAAGGGTTTGATGATGGTGGGGTAGGTGTTGGGAAATTTGGAATTAGAAGTGGAAGAGTAGTTGGTGGAGTTTGGAGAAATGGTGGTGGAGTAGGAACAGGAGGTGGAAGAGTAGTTGGTGGAGTAGGAATGTGAAGGGGCATTGTTACAATAATTGTTTCTATTGTGGGCTCATTAGTAGTCACCTCTTGGGTGATTGGAGACTCTTAATTCCTGAGCCCTTGATCTGATTTAGAGCTCTCTCCCACGATAGGTATATTTGGCTTTGGATTGGTAAATTAAGTGGGAGGTGGAGTTAGGGTTACCTATGGTTGAAAAAGAGAAGGACCACCTGCCTCATACCTAGTTGCATATCCTAGCGTGTCCTAGCCTAGGTCTGAGAAACCTTCCAAACCCTCAAATTCTGACATTTGGAACTCATCCGATCCCAAATCATCCAAGAGATTATCTTGCTCTTTAGGATCCTCTTGGTGTTTCCTACTAGTCTCCTTTTCTCTCCTTTTCTAAGACCTTGTCCTTTTGACTAGAGGGACCTCTCCCTCTTCCTCTTCTTGTAGGTCCTCCTGTACAGTTTCTAATTGTGGAGACACAAAATATTTCTTCCTCTTATATGTCTTCTTCCCCTTTCCGGTGGTAGGAGGAGATTGTCTAGAAGTGGAGGGTTCTTCATCTGGTGAAACTTGTGCTGGCCCTATGGGAGGATCTATTTTCTCAGTCATTCTTGTCTTAGGAGCCTCGGGCCTTGGGTTTGACCCATACTCCACTGCACATTCATGGCCATATACCATGCTTGGCTTCTATGGTGGTGCCTTCTTGTATTGCGGTACTATACTTCTCTCTCCACATTGTTTATCCAATTTCTTGGGTGGATCCATCAATATTTTCATAGGTATTGGGCTCATCTTATAGGCCCTTTTAATCCATTCCCATGTTGTTCTCATCAGATGCCTTTCCTAGAAACCAATTTCATCATTTTCATCCTATCAACCTCTGTGTTCATTATAGGCCTATCAAATATCTTGTCATCTGTATAAATGGCCTCCAAGACCTCATCCAAATCATGCTCCCAAGTTTTTGGGGGAATAGGAGTCTTTATGACTTCTTTGGCCAGGGTAAGAGTCATTCTACAATAATCTAGGATCCTGACCTCATGGTCATCTACACAGTTCATCCAATGATCCTCCAAGTGTGGTTCGTGAATATAGAACTTGCCAATAATATGGCTATAAGTACCTATAGGGTAAAAATAAGGACGCACTATCTTGTAAAGATGTAGTGGATAGTCATCCCATTCAAAGGCCTAAGATTTACAAACCTTCATATCTTGTAGAGTATATGGTCCCAGTGAGATGGGAAAATCCCAACAGTGCTTCTTTTTGTTCTTTATGTGTTCATATGCATCTGCGAGTTGCCTAGCCATCTCCAAAATGATTATCCAATAGGATGGATGCCTGGGTAATGTCTTTGGTCTTAAAGTTGATCTTGCTACCCAAATATAAGTGAAGGTTCTAAATTATATGTAATAGGCCTCTATGGCCCTTACTTTGGAGGCTGCTTCTTCTGAATTCCTTTTTGCAAAATCACCCTCAATAGATCGGATGATTGCAAAAATGAAGGCATCATTGACTATGCTATTTTCTGGGCTGTGCTCTGACATTTTTGCCTTTTTCTATAGTTGGGGGTACATGATGTGAGGCCATGCATTGGGATCATACAGGATTCCCCTCTTGACGAGTCCTAGGTATTCCGCCCATGCTGCTAATAGGTACACCACGGAGGTACTCATATAAAACTTGGGGTTATGTTTCACTGCCACTAACTTTTCATCCAACTTGTTGTTGATGATGGTCCCCCAATCAAGCCCATCCCTGCAACCTCTAAGTCTTTCTATTAGGAGAATCATCCAATCCTCTAGTTGGGATGATTTTGGTAACCCATATACTTGGCTTAGCATTGTTATGACTGCCTTGATATCATATTTCATCTATCCCCTCCTCAAGTCTATCTTATCCAGCTTATTTTTGGGGAGAGGTTGCTCAAGGTAATGGTTATTGACTATTTCATAAGCCTCTTCCCCTTTGTTTCTGAACCACAAGTTTTCTTTCTCTATGAAAAGTTTATAGAACTTATCTATGCCTTTCTAGAGGTGGAAGACATCCTCTATGACATCTGGCCTAATATCCAATACTACTTGGCCCTTTGTATTCTAAACCACCCTTTTGTTAGTCATAATGGTTCGCTAGTGTCATGATCAGCTTAGGTGAGGTCATGGCCAATGGGTGGGATTCTGCATTAACCAATTCTGCTAATACCAGTGAGGTACAATCATCTAATATCCTAACTGGTTGGGCACACCTTGTCAGGAATTCATCCCAATCTATGTTCTCGATATTAGTATTAGTGATTTCAATGTGCTTGTTGCCAATTTTGGAAGGGGGAGTGTTCCCCTTGTATAGGTACTTCATGGGTGATGCAGTCTTTTTCTCAGGCATTTCTACAGTGAAACATGCAAGTATCAATATATTATTTGAAGAAGAAAAAACTAAAAGAAAGCTAACTAATATAAGAAAATAGAGGAACAACTCTCTAAGTAGCCAAGAATGTAGGTTTTTTCACTTTTAGCCCTTTCGGGGTTTCGGGTGCCGAAAATGGTTTTGGAGGCTGAAAAGGAAAAAAGTATGAAAATCCATCATTGAAGAGAAAGCTTCGTTGGACTTTTTGGCATACAAAAGTCTAAAGTTTTTTATGGTCTTCGAAACTCTGAACATGCTTATGAACTCTAAAAGTCTGAGATCTTACTGAAGTGGACAATGCTTTTGGGGATTCAGACTTGTCGGCATTTTAGACCTTTTGGAGTTGCAAAAGGCCGAAAAGGATGAATCTATGAAATGACACTTAGGCTCCAAACCTAACCTAGTTTTGGCCTTTTGGAGGCTGAAAACCTATGACAAAGGTCGTGACCAAAAGAAAACAAAAACCCCACACAGAAAACTAGAAAAAAGAAGACCCGACCCGACAAGGAGGGACTTCCCTACCAACATTGAAGGTTCCAGAAGGCCCTAAGAGACCAGGGGAGAGGGAAGTTTTCATGCCCTAGGTTGGAAAAGCACCAGGAACAAAAACCCTAAAACTAAACTAAGAAGAGGAAAAAACTATGAGATAGGAAGAAAGAACCTACCTCAAAGGAGCTAGGAGCGGGGGAGGACAACACAATGGAGCTTGGAGGTGCAGGGTGACCAGTCTCAGGATTGAGGGAAAAAATGGTGAAGTCATAAGCTCTCGAGAAGTTGGAGTTAGAAATGGTGAAGTGAGTTAGATTAAGGCCCTTTTGGCCATTTATAACCTGTGGGGCTTACGTCAGTACTTTCAGTGTCCAAAACACCGCAAGTTAGGAGGTAGACACCTTTGGCCTTTTGGTGTTTTTGGTGGCTGAAAACCCTGAAAGGGATGAATTTTGGCCTTTTGGCCATTTTAGTATTTCGGAGTACTATGATCCTCAAAAAGGATGAAAAAGGTGTCTTCTTTTGTTTTATCATGCTAACACCCTTTCTTCTGAGACTGACTGGGCGAGGACTCAAGGGGGCAGACAAGACTAAAAGCCAAAAGACAAAAAAGGGGGGTCTCCATGGTCAGAGGACCAAAAAATGGGGTGTGTGTTGTGGAACCACAATAAATAGCCCTGACAAAAGTTGGAATGACCAAGGTATTTCTTCATCATTAATACTCTTCCAGAATGCAGCTTTGCAGTAGAACAAAACTGAGAGGTGTTGGTATTGACAATATTTTGATGACCTCCAATCTGAGGTTTCTCCACTAGTTTCCCATTGTGTGTTCACATGTATTCATTTCTTGACCTTTGATTGTGGTAACCAGAATATTTTCTAGCTACTCCCAACCTTTGCCAAGTAGACCAGGATTTCCTGGAAAGAGCTTTGTTGCCAGTCAGGCGTTCATAGCCTCGACAAAGTTTTCCCCAAATCCAAAGTATAACCTTTCTCTACTACCAGTCGAGCATTCATATCCCCGGTAGATGTTTTCATAGTCACCCAAGTTTGTTATATCTGCTAGGCTATAGCTTTCTTGCTTTTGAGATTTCTATCTTTGGACAATCCTTTTATTTCTTCTGTGTGCTTTTGAAATGTGTCAAACCTTGAATGTTCATGTACTCCATGTGTTCAGGCCCATAGTAATTTTTACTTTGTATTTGATTTGATTTGAGAAATGATTAGGATGTCACCTGGATCTCACACTTGTGACGTCTTTGGGGAACTTTTTTTTCTTTTGTGTGCTTCTTTTGTTCTCTCTTCAACTTTTTTTTATTGCCTTTCCATTAAGTTTAGACTTGGGTTCTGGGATCGGTGGGTACCCAAATCTATGCACCAATGCTGGTTGCAACTGAAAAACACCCAAGAAACCAACACTCTTGGGCATCATCTCTTAGTGTGTTCTGTGATCAGGATGACCAAGGTTTGAACTTCTTCTTGTCTGTCAATGATAATTATCACCACTTTGCCTTTTGGGATTGTCCTTTGCATTTGTACATATCTTTGGAGAATTTTACTAAGAAATACCCCTGCTCCAATCTGTGAACTACCTTAGAATGGATCCAAAACACATTGATCCAAAGCTATGAAATGAGCCTTGACAAAAAGGAAAAAACCACCACAAATGGAAGAAAGGACTAATGGCGAGGGCGACAAAAAAAAGAAGAAGAAAGGAAACAAAGAAGCAAAAAATGGACTATGGTATAAGAGATGAAAGGAAATCCCACTTAGGCTCCAAAGTAATGTTTGAGGAATTTCCCATTGACTGACAATGGGGTCAACTCTCTATTCAAAGTACTAATCCTAAAAGTGTTTTCCCCCAGGAGCTACGATATCTGGTAAGGGCCTATCCACAGTCTTTGGAATTTGGTGTGGCTGCCCAGCTTTTCTTTCACCTTATCCCACATGAGGACAAGGTCAAAGATACTAAATGATTTAATGGTAGCTCTCTTGTCAAACCACCTCTTGACTACAAATTGATGCTTTGATACATGCTCCAAAGCCAATGTTCACTTCTCCTCTAGGTTAAGAAGATTCATGAGCCTGACTTGTACTCGATCTTCTCCTCCCACATGTTGGTCCATGAATCTCAGGATTGGGATTTTTAAGTCCATGGGGAAGACCAGTTGTAAGCCATAGACCAGTTGGTATGGGGACATCCCCAGGGCATTTTTGATCCTCACGCGATCAATCCACAAAGTGTATTTCAATTGCGTGTGCTAATCCCTAGGGTTGTCATCCAGGAGGTGTTTGATAATTGTTGTTAAGTTCTTTTTTTTAGACTTTGCTACACCATTGCCTTGCGGATAATAATTTGAAGAGAAATTGAGGATTACTTGGTTTTGAAAGGCCCATTGTGTGAGCGAGGCAAAAGAAAAAGAGGGAGAATTGTCACATACTAGATAAAATGGCATCCCAAACCTAGTTATGATGTGATCCTCCAAGAATTTGGTCATGACCTCTATAGTACAATTCTTCAGTGCTTGAGCCTCTGTCCAGTGTGTGTAGTAGTCGGTAGCTATCAAAATGAACTTGTGTCCTATAGACAAAGGGGGGTTAATCACTCCAACAGAATCTAAGCCCCATTAGGCAAATAGACATACCTCATATACTAGTTATAAGGGAATTGTGGGATTTCTCTCTCGAGGCACACTAGTTTCACAAGTGTGGCAATACCTCACATGTTCACTGGTGTCCCTGAATATTGTAGGCCAGAAATATCATGCCCTTAATATTTGGTGGGTAGTTGTAATAGCTTACCCATATCCCATTTCATATTTTTCATGGAAATATTCTATGATTTGCTTTGCCTTGTGTCTGTCCAAACACCTTAGGTATAGATCCTCATAATTGCATTTATACAGTTGTCCAATCTTCAACATGTAGGAGCTACTTTTGATTCTCAAGGCTCTTCTCTGGGAACCACTCATCTCCTTTGGGAAATGGTTTTTCAATAGATAATACACTATGTCTTGATACCATACATCATTGATCATGTCTTGATCGGTGTAGGTTTGGCAGACCATACCTTCTTCAACCTCAAAGATCAGCTTCATTAGGCCTTGGCCCCTTACTATTTTTATTGGTTGGATTTCAAGGTAAAAATCCTAGAGGATAGCCATCCATTTTCCTCTCCACTCTCCCATCTCATTCTACATCAAAAGGGACTTTACGGCTGCATCTGGAACTATCCCAATGACTTTACTTATCAAGATGTAATGTATAAACCTTTTCACCACTTTAATGAGAGAAAACAAGTGTTTATCTAGGTTTGGGTACCTAAGCTCAGCATCTTTGAAAGGGAAACTCATGAAAGCTATGGGTCTCTCATCTTCACTCTTCTTCTTCTGTGTGAGGATACCTGCACATGAGTGCTCAGATGCAAAATCGTAAACCTTGAAAGGGATAGTGTAGTCTGGGCTGACCAGGACCGGTGCCATAGCGATGGAATTTTTAATCTCCTCAAAGGATTTCTTGGCTAGGAGAGCCCATTCAATCTTGGGATCTTTCTTGAGCATGTCGTTCAATGATTTCACTATCTCTGTGAAACCACTAATGAACTTCCTTACAAAGTTGATCTTCCCAAAGAAGGATTTCAGTTCTTTGCGGCTATGTGGTGGTGTCAACTTTAGAATGGCCTCTACCCTTTAGAGATCTATTTCTATCCCCTTCTCGGAGATGATATGTCCCAAGAGTTTTCCTTCAATTACCCCAAACACACATTTCTTGGGATTGAGGGAAATCCTGAATTCCCTACATCTTTGAAGGCATTTTATGAGGTCATTTAAGTGGTCAGCTCTTTTTTTTGAGAAAAATATGAGATCATCCATGTATATGATAATGCACCTCCTAACTAGTCCTTTGAAATCTATGTCTATTTCTCTCTGAAAAGTGGCCCTGACGTTAATCAGTCTAAAAGGCATCCAATGGTAGGCAAAGGTTCCCCATTTAGTTGTGAATGTCATTTTCAGCTTGTGCTCTTCCTGCACCATCACTTGGTTGTAACCTGAGTAACCATCTAGAAATAACATCATTTGAGACCCATTGACCTTTTTCAAGACTTTGTTGAGAGATAGGAACAGGTAATTGTCCTTCTGAGAAGACTTTTTAAGGTTCTAGAAATCCACGCACAATCTAATCTTTCCAGTTTTCTTTCTCACAGGTACCAAGTTTGCAACCCAAGTGGAATGCCGAATTGGAAAGATTATTCTGGCATTGAGCAACTTCTGAACTTCCTTTTGGATTAAGCGGTCCATAGTAGGGTTGACAAGCCTCTGTCATTGCCTAAAAGGCTTGGAGTCTGGTTTTAGAGGGATATTGTGCACTATGACTGAGGTGTCTTACATCTTCAATTCTTCATAGCTCCATGCCATGACATCTCAATATTCAGTGAGGATTTGGACCATTTTCTCCTTCTCTTCTTTGGTTCCTACCTTTTTGATGTGGATCTCTCTAGGTTCCTCTTCTGTGCCAAGGTTGTATGTATCATATTCTTTACCATCAGGTGTTACATCTAGGCATCTCCTTACTGCAGTCTTGTCACTATCAAAAATCTTCTCTAGTTGTACCATCCCTTTGGGTATGGGGTTGGTCCTCAAATTTATGACACCTTGATCATCAGGATCTTCGGGTTCAACTGCTTCTTCACCTTCCTTTTCCTCATCTATGATATGTTTTTCGAACACACCAACACACATGATAAACTCCAAGATGTGCTGATCATCTTGGAAGACTTGAAAATTAGTGACATTGTCTAAAATGGCCAGGGCCGTGACAAGTTCAACTGAGAATTTATTTAGCTTGGATTTCTCCATTGGATGTACTAAACTAGCCAAAATGGATAGGGCGTCGGCGATAATTTTTTTTGTCTTGGGATGGTTTTGATGTCAAAAGTGTTGAAGTCATTTATCAGGTCCCATGCTCTATTTTGTTAGGTTGAGAGCCTCTTATCATTGCAAGTATACTGACTACAGATCTGCTTGATGACCAATTATGAGTCCCCTTCCACCATCGAGATTTTTATTCCCTTTTTGTGGGCCAAGAGAAGCCTATAGACCAGCGCTTCGTATTCTATGACATTGTTAGTGCATAGATATTGTAACCAATAAGCGGCATAGAAAGACTTACCTATTGGGTTTATCAATTCGATCCCTGCACTTTCTCCTTGTTTACATTTGGAACTATTGAAGAGAAATTTCCATATCTGGGGTTTCTTAGTAGGGTTAGACTTGGCTGATTTTCTCTTGGGAGAGCCCTCAGTCTTGAGTTTCTGCTCCTTTTCTCCATCACTGTCAGAAGAGGCTAACTTTCCCTCATTTTGGGTATGTCTGGGTTTGGGGGTCTCAACACTTTCACCACCTTCATCTTCTAGCATTCCTTTGTAAGGGGGACATGATCCTTTGTCAGAGGTACTCTAGTCACTAAGTGTGTTCAAACAAGGACTTCTGTCGTCAGAATAAGACCCACTATCTTGGTTCTGATGTGAAGTGTTTGTAGGGACTGGGCCATCTATTTATGGTGGGGTGTTACTTTTCTCCTCAATCTCAAGGATATCCTCTTTTATTGTCAGGGTTTCTGATAGCTTACTTGGTAAGGCAATCTGGGTCAATACCTATGATAATGCTTCCTAGGAACTAGGGCATGTGAACTCAGAATGGCTAGCCTGGTGTAGTTTGCAGTACCGCGGTAGTAACAAGATGTTAGGGTCTATGTCCTAACCCAAGTGTTGTAAGCTAGTGGTCATGCTGTTGATGAAATGTTGGAAGATTTCATCATTGATAGCTGATTCTAAGAGACCTAGAATGGGGATATGGTCTAATTCTAGGCCTTCTCAAATTTGGAACATGAGGATGTCATCCATCCGATAAGTGCCCAAGTCTATCTAGGTGAACATGACTTCATTCGGGGCATTTTACTCAGTGATCATCTTTCTCAATTTAGGCTTTGCATCTATCTTGATCTGGTTATTCAGACCTCTCCATGGTAGCATATCTAGGTGAAATTTGTGGAACACCACCCTCTCAAGCACTTAGTCCATTCTCAACTTAACAACATCCCATAAGTTTCAGGTATGTCCACTATATGCACATCAATGCATTCTTGTATTCTAGGATCTACAACCAATTGAATGTGTATGTCTTTGAGCTCACTAATCATCTTGACCTTGGTCTTATCTAGTTGTATAACTACTTGATTTGTTACTTGGGGTGCCATTCCCAACTTTTGGGAGATTAATAGGGGCATGACATTGCAAGAAGCTCCTAAATCAATCAGGAAATTGTGTAGGTTCTTTCCAAAGATCCGTAAACTAAGTAAGAATAGTGGGACCTCCATCTTATCCTTGAACATTGTGGGGAAAGCCTGAGATGTGTTGATACTGGACATAGGTGTCCTTGTATTGTTAGATGACAAGCCAGGTTTTGAGTGGTCCATAGATCTTAGAAGGTCCTCCTTCTGAGATGGGTAGGCTTGCAGCAATTTGAACATAGATATGTTTGCTTTAGTTTTCTTCAGTTCATCAACTATGCTATATTTATCACTCGACTAGGCCACACCTTTGTAGCCACCATATGTACTTTCTTTAGGGGGTAGGACCATTCAAGGCCTTTACGAGGCATGAGATTGTTACTAGCCCAAGGATCTAGTGGGGTTGGTTGTTTTCTTGGGCGAATACCATCGGTGAGAGGTTCCTTTTTTCTCTGAAGGTTATATGAGTTTCATTGATTATTCTAGAAGGCATGTACTTCTAAATATTTAGGCTCATTTTCCCTCTAGAAGGGAAACACAAAATCATCTTCTCCTTCAAAAGAATCCTAGCCTTCCTCTTTTCTAGACTCATAGGAATCAAACACTATTGCATTAAATTACACCGGGGCTCCTCTGGGTTTTTTATGTAATGATCATAGGAGTTGTTCCCATACCCATCATTGATTTTTTGTGAATTTGGAGCCCCAAAAAAATTAGCATCTGAAGCTTCATAAGAATTGGCATTGTCTACTGGGATGCTACCATTATTGGGTCTAGTGTTCCATGGACAGCTTGGCCTTTGTTGCCCAAAATTATTCTCTTTCATATTGTCATTATTGTATGTATTGAAGCCTCAATTTGGATTCTAGGGGTATTTATTCAAACCAATAGACATCCGTTGATATCCACCTTGATTTTGGGATGGATTTAACTTCATCTGGGTGAGCTCGTTGGTGAGTTGTGATAAGGTATTCTTTACGGTGTCTAGCTCGGAGGCCATGAGAGTATCAAGCTCTACTTGGGGTATAACTCTCTGCTCTACAAACACTATTTTGTGAGCCTCATAACCCAGATAAGTAATAGATGGGAGTATGAATAGAAATGGCTACATCGGAATGAGATTCAACATAGGTGTGTGAGTGGCTAGAGCTTGATTGCTTGCTGCAAATGGATGTGGGATAGCAAGGTTATTCATAGTAGGCACTGCTAGATAACTCCCTTCTTGCAGGTCCATCTACTAGATGAATGTGATGGCTTCATTCTACACCTTTTCCATTGTGTCTCTATCCACTGGGGGAAGCCTCCTTAGAAAGATTGAGGTGAAAGGATCCAAAGCCTTCAAGTAAACATGTATGAAAGCCTCATTCGGTATGGTGTAAGGAGCTTCCAACTTTTGATGCATTTTGTGAAAATGATGATTTAACATAGTGATGGGTTCCTTAGGATCTTTCCTTGTTGTGATGAACTGGTGATGTGTTGTGGTGGAATCCACATACAGCTTGAATTCATTAAGGAATTTGATTTCAAATTCGTTCCATGCAGAGATAGACCCTCGTGGTAAGTTCAGGTACCAATTGTATGCAAAATCTCCCAAAGTGTATGGGAATAGATGACAAACAACATCTTGGTGGGAAATCTCTTTATGGTTACAAATTTCCTTGAAGGCGTGGATGTGTTCTTTCGCTGTCCTTGATTCACTATATATGAATCAGGTGCAAAAATTCTCTGGATTTTTGGGTAACTCATGGATCTTCCCAAGAAAATTTAGAGGTGATCTGGTTCCGTTGGCAAAAAAGGCCATCGGATGTGGTTGTTGCAAATTCTGATTTTGCACTTTCTAATTTTGGTCTATGGCTATTATGATAGTCAGGGAAAAAATATGTGATTGCTGTCCAAGAGAATTCTGAGAATCGATAACATGGTAAGAGGATTTTTCTTTGGTATTTCCTTTGTCGCTACGAGCTCTATGATGGTGGGTGAGTTCAAGAAACTCACCTCTCTTTGGAGATGATCTAAGAACTTGCTCAAATCTCTCTAGAGAGAAAAATCCAATGTTATCTAGATTTTGAGTCCTGATGCCCTCCTTCTAGTGCCACTTCTATTGAGCATTGTTTTGACACAAGCCAACTTGCTAGGATCTTGAGATTCAATTTCCTCTCTTGAAAGAATAACCGGGTTATTCCCAAGGTTCTTCAGGGTCGGGTCACAACCTGCTTGGTTACTCAGTTGATGATAAATGTGAGTGTTCACGACGAGGCCTTTGCTAGTTCATTCAAGACATCAAACTGAAAAACACTTTAGTTATCTTTTGGTATTTTCCATTTTAACATATATGGGTGTTGTAAATAAAATGCAATTTTGTATTTTCAAGATGTAGATTTTCAAAATTTAAAGACAAAATTTAAAGAGAGAATAGAGTAATGAGAACTAAAATGAATTACTGAAAATAAAATCCTATGGACATAAACTGTTGCAAACTCTTGCTTGTGAATTGAATGATGGAGAAATTTGGAACAAACCCACAAAGCATAAATCAGACCAAGTCACAATTCAATACTCTATGGATGCAAGTGTTTGGAGAGAAGGTACATTCACTCATGTGAGATATTCAAAATTGATCAAATCGTGAAGCCACCAAGATGTGCACACCCATGAGATAGATTTATCATTAAACCCAAAGATGATCTCTTCCACACATTTGTCACGGCAAGGTAAAGCAAACAATATCAAACTCCAACTAAAGGAACGCGAATAAAAAATGCAATAAACAAGAGGCTCTCTGAAAATAATGAATAATGCAAGCATACATCCAATAATTTTGCATAGGTAGTAGCAATTCACAACCACAAATGAAGCAAAAAATGTATATCTTTATTGGATTAGGAATCTGACCTTTTTACATTGATTTGTGATTACAATATATAGAGTTTGATCTACAACTCTAAATTCTGAATTTAGGGCATCAGAGAGAAAAATAAATTAAACTAAAACTTTTCTGAAAGGGAAACTACTCTTAACTGATACTAGATAACTTGCATGGATTCTTGAATCCATTTACAATCAGTCTACCCATGCAAGGAGGGTTAAACTCGACAAGAAGAAAAGAGAAAAGAAGGAGGGTTTCTTCTGAAAAATTGGAGTCTTCTTCTCATTTCTTAGATTTTTCCTTGGATTATTCATCTGGAGGCTCTTCTAGCGGTTGAGACTAGTAAGAGACCCTTAGTCCCTTCAAAATGAACTCAGGTTAACCATCAATCTTATATGGAGTTCAACTGGTGTGCAAAAATGTGATCTCATTGGAAACACCTTGATTTTTCAGACCCTGACCTCACCTCCTAAACTTTTAATACCCCAAAATTTCTTAAGTGTTAAACAACCAAAATTCTGGTCCAAAGTTCAGACTTGTTGGAAGCTGAAATATTTGGAAGGCTGAAAAGGATGAAAAAATCTGGAAGGCTGAAAAACCTGGAGGGACAAAAGGCTGAAAACTTGGAAGGCCAAAATATTGTCCTTCTTGCGGAGCCGAAAGGTCGAAAGGCTGGAATTTGCATGTCCTGAAGGGGCCGAAAGGCCGAAACACTGAAATTTGCCTTAGGGATTTATGTCTAGTGTTTGGAGATTGCTTCTTCAAAATGATTTAGTGCTCCAAGGGGTCAGTTTGGGAATACTTCTGGGTGTGCAGCCCAGAGCCTCTATATGACCTTTTGAACTTCCTTGTAGTTTATCTTATTTATTTTCACCCTGTTGACCTTTCGTTCTTGCTTTTATTTGAATGTAGTTAGCTTGAAAGAAAAGAACTAGATCTCCTCTACATGGTTTGTAATCCTTTTCATCTCTTCTTTTGAATAGAATAATTGCTACATGGCTTCCTTGGTCCCTACACTTGCCATAATGTCCCTGAATTGTTGGACCACTTCTTTAGAGGGCCGTAAGATATGCTTGGCTTCATCCTGGTACAAATCAAGGTTGATCCCTGTGAAGAAAACATCTATTTCTTCCACCCATTCTAGGACTTATTTCTACTTCTCTAATATGGAGGCTTGACATTTTTCATAAATGCTAATTACCTTGATTATGCGCTTGACCAGAGTCTCAAAATTTTATAGCTCCTCACCCTCATATATCTTTACCAAAATTTGGAAGCACTATTTCTTAATGATCTAAAAATCTTGGAGGACAGCTTTCCATTTTCTTTTATTGGACCCCAAGCCAGCCACCCTCATTTTTCATCAAGTCAATTAAATTTTTAGCTTCTATGAGAATAACCCAATATGGTTTAAATACCCGTTTGATGAAACTTTCCCCATATTGCTCAAAATATTCCTTCCAATATACACTTGCTATGATGAGGGATGGTGTTAACCCCTCCGGTAGGTCTGGGGTGTTTCTCTTATCTAACACTATCGGTAATGAGGCTTTTGGGCAGTTGGGGTCAATAGGACCAACCATTTTGTGAATGAACTTCTTCAAGGCTTCATTTTGTTCTGTCAAGGTTTTTATAGTCTCCTCATCCTTACTCATGAAACCCAGAGCATGTTTAAGCCCTAAGGCTGCTAGTGTCTTGCTCCCTTCCCTGGTGGGTTCCCCCAAATCTACCTCCTCAAATGTATAGTCTTCCAGATTTGCTTTCGTTTGAGAGGTGGTGGAGGATGGCACTATAACCTGTTCCTTCTAGCACCCCATAGTATCTTGGGTGACATAGGAAATTGTCTGCACTGGTAATACGATCTTTGTCTGATAAAAATCCTGTCCTAAGGATGCTATATCCATATTTTCACCTTCATCCTCATCTATATAAGTTCTTCTCCTTGATTGGATTTCTTTAGTAAACCATGTAGGCCTACTAGATTTGGTGACCGACACATATGGGGTAACCTGAAGAGATGAATCTAAATTTTGGGACCCTGGAGTCACCTCTTCATCTAGCCCCTCTTCTTATTCTTGTATTTGTTCCCCTTTGTTCCTTTCTCCTCGGTGTTCTTATTCCTTTTCCCTTTCCTCTTATGCCTTGTCTTCTTCCTCCATTGCCTCATCTTATTTTTACCGGCCTTTGTCTTCCTCTCCTGAGGAGATAACTAAGGCTTTGGTATTGAGACTAGTCATGACCTTTAATGTGGTTTTGAAAAGTGACATAGCCTCTATGGTTGCTGATCCTCTAGGGGTCAGGATGTGGTAAGTCAAAGGGCTTGATGGTGGTGGAGTAGGTGTTGGGAGATTTGGACTTAGAAGTGGAAGAGTAGTTAGTGGAGTTTGGAGAAATGGTGGTGGAGTAGGAATAGGAGGTGGAAGAGTAGTTGGTGAAGTAGGAATGTGAAGGGGCATTATAAAAATAATGGTTTTTTTTGTGGGCTCATTAGTAGTCACCTCTTGGGTGATTGGAGACACTTGATTCCTGAGCCCTTGATCCACTTTAGAGCTTTCTCCCACGATAGGTATATTTGGCTTTGGATTGGTAAATTGAGTGGGAGGTGGAGTTAGGGTTACCTATGGTTGAAAAAGAGAAGAACCACTTGCCTCATACCTAGTTACATAACCTGTCGTGTCCTGGCCTGGGTCCAAGAAACATTCCAGACCCTCAAAGTCTAACATTTGGAACTCATCTGATCCCAGAGCATCCAAGGGATTATCTTTCTCTTTAGCAACCTCTTGGTGTTTCCTGCTAGTCTCCTTTTCTCTCCTTTTCTGAGACCTTGTCCTTTTGACTAAAGGGACCTCTCCCTCTTCTTCTTCTTGCGGGTCCTCCTATACAGTTTCTAATTGTGGAGACGAAGAAGATTTCTTCCTTTTATATGTCTTCTTCCCCTTTCCGGTGGCAGGAGGATATTGTCTAGAAGTGGAGGGTCCTTCATCTGGTGAAACTTGTGCTGGCTCTGTGGGAGGATCTATTTTCCCAGTCATTCTTGTCTTTGGAGCCTTTGGCCCTTGGTTTGACCTATACTCCACTATATGTTCATGGCCGTATACCATGCTTGGCTTCTATGATGGTGCCTTCTTGTATTGTGACACTGTACTTGTCTCTCCGCACTATTTATTCACTTTCTTGGGTGGATCCATCAATGTTTTCATAGGTATTGGGCTCATCTTGTAAGGCCTTTTAATCCATTCCCATGTTGTTCTCATCACATGCTTTTCCCAGAAATCAATGTCATCATTTTCATCCTTATCAACCTCTACGTTCATGATAGGCCTATCATATATCTTGTCATATGTATAAATGGCCTCCAAGACCTCATCTGAATCATGCTCCCAAAATTTTGGGGGAATAGGAGTCTTTATGACTTCTTTGGCTAGGGTAAGAGTCATTCTACAATAATCCTAAATCCTAACCTCATGGTCATCTACACAGTTCATCTAGTGATCCTCCAAGTGCGGTTTGTGAATGTAGAACTTGCCAATAATGTGACTATAAGTTCCTATAGGGTCAAAATGAGGCTGTACTATCTTGTAAAGCTATAGGGGATAGTCGTCCCATGAAAAGGCCAAAGATTTATAGACCTTCATATCCTATAGAGTATATGGTCCTAGTTAGATAAGAAAATCCCAACAATGCTTCTTTTTGTGCTTTATGTGTTTATATGCATATGTGAGTTGCCTGACCATCTCCAAAATGATTATCCAGTCAGATGGATACCTGGGCAACTTCTTTGGTCTTAAAGTTGATTTCACTACCCAAATGTAAGTGAAGGTTCTGAATTGTATGTAATAGGCCCCTATGGCCCTTACTTTGGAGGCTACTTCTTCTAACATCCTTTTTGCAAAATCACTATCAATGGAGCAGATGATTGAAAATATGAAGGCATCATTGACTATCCTATATTCTGGGTTGTCCTTTGACATTTTTCCCTTTTTCTATAGTTGTGTGTACACGATGTGAGGCCATGCATTGGGATCATTTAGGTTTCCCCTCTTGATGAGTCCTAGGTAGTTTTCCCGTGTTGCCAATAGGTACACCACGTAGGTACTCATATAAAAATTGGGGTTGTGTTTCACTGCCACCAACTGTTCATCCAACTTGTCATTGATGATGGTCCCCCAATCAAGACTAGAATTATGGCCTCCGAGTCTTTCTATCAAGAGAATCATCCAATTCTTGAGTTGGGATGATTGTGGCAACCCATATACTCGGCTTAACATTGTTATGGCTTCCTTGATAGCATATTTCATGTATCCCCTCCTCAAGTCTATTTTGTCTAGCTTATTTTTGGGGAGAGGTTGCTCAAGGTAATGGTTATTGACTATTTCATAAGCCTCTTCCCCTTTGTTTCTAAACCAAAAGTTTCCTTTCTCTATGAAAAATTCATATAAATTTTCTACGCCTTTGTGGAGGTGGAATACATCCTCTGTGATGTCTGGCTTAATATCCAATACTACTTGGTCCTCTGTATTCTATACCACTCTTTTGTCAAAGTCATAATGGTTCGCTAGGGTCATGATTAACTCAGGTGAGGTCACGGCAACTGGGTGGGTTGTTGCGTTGACCAGTCCTACTAATACTAGTGAGATATAGTCCTCTGATCTCCTGATTGGTTGGGCACACCTTGTCAGGAAGTCATCCCAATCTACATTCCCCATATCAGTATCGGTGATTTCAATGTGCTTGTTGCCAGTTTTGGAAGGGAGAGTGTTCCCCTTATATAGGTACTTCATGGGTGACGTAGTCTTTTTCTCAGGAAATTCTGTAGTGAAACATGCAAGTATTAGTATTTTATTTGAAGAAGAAAAAACTAAAAGAAACTTGACTAATCTAAGAAAATAGAGGAACAACTCTCTAAGTAGCCAGAAATGCAGGTTTTTGCACTTTCGGCCCTTTCGGGGTTTTGGATGCCGAAAACTATTTCAGAGGCTGAAAAGGCTAAAAGTGTGAAAATCCATTGTTGAAGAGCAAGCTTCATCAGACTTTTCAACATCTAAAAGTCCAAAGATTTTTGTGGATGCCAAAACTATGAACAAGCTTATGAAATCTGAAAGTCCAAGGTCTTACTAAAGGGGACATTGCTTTTGGGGATTTAGACTTGTCAGCATTTCAGACCTTTTGGGGGTCTGAAAGGCCAAAAAGGATGAATCTCCAAAATGACACTTAAAATCCCAACCTGACCTAGTTTTTGGCCTTTCAGAGGTTGAAATCCTATGACAAAGGTTGCAACTGAAAGAAAACAAAAACCCCACACAGAAAACTAGAAAAAAGAAGACCCGACCTGACAAGGAGGGACTTCCCTGCCAACACTAAAGGTGCCAGAAGGCCCTAAGAGACTAGGGGAGAGGGAAGTACACACACCCTAGGCTAGACAAGCACCAGGAAAGAAAACCCTAAAACTAAACCAAGAAGAGGAAAAAACTATAAGATAGAAAGAAAGAACCTACCTCGAAGGAGCTAGGAGTGGGGGAGGATGAAACAACGGAGCTTGGAGGCACAGGGAAACTAGTCTCAGGATCGAGGGAGAAAATGGCAAAGTCATGAGATCTCAAGAAGTTGGAGTCAAAAATGGTGAAGTGAGTTAGATTAGGGCCCTTTTGTCCATTTATAACCCGTGGGGCTTACGTCAGTACTTTTGGTGTTTCAGGGTCTGAAACATCAAAAGTCAGGAGGTAGACACCTTCAGCCTTTCGGTGTTTTTAGAGGCTGAAAACCCTTAAAGGGCTAACTTTCAGCCTTTTAGCCATTTCGGTATTTCAGAGTGTGTGCTAAAATGTTGACACACTTCTATGAAGCATTCCATCCAAGGTTACTCAAGAATGAGGCCTCAAATATCGATCCATAGCTCTCTAGTCATGGAGTGCAAAGGTGTGAAATGGAGGCCCTCAAATTGACCTAGTTAGTGCCTATGTAAGTACACCATGAAATGAGAGATTCAAATGCATGAAAATGAAATCTACTCTATATGATAACAATGCATAAAAATAAATTAATCTAAATGATAACAATGCATGGTTAATCTATCAAAGGAAATACAAATGCAAGTTTAATCTATGAAAATAAACATGAATCTAATCTACATGAGTAGCCATGAATGCAAGAAGAAGAAGAAAAGAAGGGAGAAGTTGCAATATCCAAGTGAAAGTGCTCAAATTCTCCTCCAAAATTGCTCTCCAAACTTGCAGCATAATAATACTATGAAAACCTAATAATGAAAATGAGAAGGAGAGGGCTCCTTATAAAGAAAAGTGAACGATTGAGATTAAGAGGCAAAAATCAAAGGCTATGATTAAGAGGCAAAAATTCCACCACTTAGGAGGATGTGAAGAAAAAGAGATTTTATTTAATTTTTATTTAATTTATTGCCTTTTTCATGAAATAAAGTGCTTTAAGTGGGGATTTTTATTTATTTAATTAAAAGAGGGGTTTTCTTTATAATTAAATAAATTAGAAGAATTTTATTTAATTAAATGGGGGAAATTGAATTTAATT
>MU225192.1:2846099-2857293 GCA_018584345.1 Thuja plicata | reverse complement strand
TACATGAGTAGCCATGAATGCAAGAAGAAGAAGACAAGAAGAGAGAAGTTGCAATATCCAAGCCAAAGTGCTCAAATTCTCCTCCAAAATTGCTCTCCAAACCTGCAGCATAACAATACTATGAAAACCTAATAATGAAAATGAGGAGAGGGCTCCTTATAAAGAAAAGTGAATGATTGAGATTAAGAGGCAAAAATCAAAGGCTATGATTAAGAGGCAAAAAGTCCACCACTTAGGAGGATGTGAAGAAAAAGGGATTTTATTTAATTTTTATTTAATTTATTGCCTTTTTCATCAAATAAAGTACTTTAAGTGGGGATTTTTATTTATTTAATTAAAAGAGGGGTTTTCTTTATAATTAAATAAATTAGAAGAATTTTATTTAATTAAATGGGGAAATTGAATTTAATTGAATAAGAGAAATTTTATTTAATTAAAAGGGAGATTAAATCTTTTAATTAAATAAAAATGATCAAACCTTAGGAAATATTGAAATAATTGAATTAATTACAATTTGATCAAGGAAATTGATTTGAATTGAAAATATTGCAAAGCATTGATTCAGGAAATTGATAAAATGATAAATGGGGCCCAAAGTCTAGACGACTATTTTAGGGTGCATACACACAGTACTATGGTCCTCCAAAAGGCCAAAAGGGTCAAAAGGCTAAAAAAATGTGTCTTCTTTTGTTTTATCATGCTGACACCCTTTCTTCTGAGACTGACCGGGCGAGGACTCAAGGGGGCAGACAAGACTGAAAGCCAAAAGACACTAAAAAAGGGGGTCCCCATGGTTAGAGGACCAAAAAATGGGGTGTGTGTTGTGGACCCATAACAAATATGATATGGTCAATAGATATGGTTTTGGTTATCATTTACTTAGGAAATCAGGATTCAATGGGAAATGATGTGGTAAATATGAACAAGGTATACAAGTGCCCTTGGACAATGAATTTTATGATTATACTTATGGGCTAGGATTCAATCCTTATAAAAAACCATTGGCTTTTCCTCTTAATGTCAATAATATCTACGGTGGAAATTTAAAATTGGTTAATCTGCTTCTCCTTGACATGGATCAAAAACGTAGTTTGGATATTTTTCCTGAGGATGAAGCCCTAGCTAATTTTTTAGGAGCTTATCAAGATCTACCTACGTTTCATCATAAAAAGGAGAAAGCCTTATTGTTTGAATAATGAAGCCTATTTTGCAGAACGTGATGAACAAGATATTTCTCCTTTGCCAATGGACTCTCCCATACAAAGTAATTTATTAATAATTAAATCGATCAGATTTCCACAATCCATTGAGTTAATAGCTAGATTTCTGGTTTTGATTGTGTGTGTTTTTAAAAACACACACAATCAAAACCAGAAATCTAGCTATTAATTTATTAATAACTGAGACTACGAAAGTTTAAATGAATGAGAATGACTCTAAAAAAATAATCAAAGTGGGGAAATGTTTGAACCAAGATGAACATGATCAATTGGTTTCCCTCTTGCTTGAATATAAGGATATATTTGCTTGGACATATTCGGATATGTCGGGTATAGATCCTAAGATTGTTACTCAAAATATTGTTCTTAAACCTAATGTCAAACCTGTGAAACAAAAAACCTGAAAGATGAATCCAGGCATTGCCTTGTAAGTGAAAGCTGAAATTGAAAAATTATTAGGTGTTGGATTCATCCATTCTATTGATTACTCTGAATGGATTTCTAATATTGTGGTTGTTTCTAAAGGAGAAAATAAGATAAGGTTGTGCACTGATTTTTGAAATTTAAATAAAGCATCCTTAAAAGATAATTTCCCCTTACCCAATATTGATATGATTGTGGATTCAACAACGGGTCATGCTTTTTTATCTTTTATAGATGGGTTTTCAGGTTATAATCAAATATTTATTCCTATTGAAGACCAACTTAAGAATGCATTTATCACACCTTGGGGAACATTTTTTTGGGTCATGATGCCTTTTGGATTAAGAAATGCGGGAGCAACTTATCAACATGCTATGACCTTGATTTTTCATGATTACATCCATATGATTCTAGATTATTATGTAGATGACATCTTGGAAAAATCTATACAAAGAGAGGACCATGTGTTTATTTTAAGGCAAATATTTGAAAGAATTAGGAGTTATAATATGAGATTAAATCCTAACAAATGTGCTTTTGGATTTGATTCTAGTAAATTATTAGGATTTATAATCTCTAAGCGAGGCAATGATTGATGCCATTGTTAACATTCCTCCTCCTAATAATATTTCTCAATTATGTAGTTTACAAGGAAAAATACAAGTTATTCATCACTTTATTTCTAACTTAGCCAATAGAACTGTTCCTTTCACCTACTTGCTTAGAAAAGATACCACTTTTTCTTGGAACCAAGAATGTAAACAATCCTTTGAGAAATTTAAGGAGTATCTTGCTAATCCTCCTATTTTGCAACCTACTCAATTTAATAAACCCTTCTATCTATATACTTCCACTACTTCCCATGTTGTGAGTGCATTGTTGGCTCAACATGATAGTGAAGGTAAGGAAAGACCGGTATACTACATTAGTTGGACTTTACTTAACTATGAAATAAGATATACCGATTTAGAAATACAATGATTGGTTTTAGTTTATGCTTGTCAAAAACTTAGGCATTATCTATTGAATATTGAGGTTAATGTGATTGTTAAATTTGATAATCTCAAACACCTTTTCTCAAAAACTGATCTCTCTGGTCGTCTGGCTAAGTGGGTGATGTTACTTACAAAATTTGATCTTAATTTCATTCTTCAAAAGTCAATTAAAGGACAAGACTTAACTGATTATCTAGCTGAAGCTCCTTGTCCTCATTCTAATACAAGCATCACCTCAATAGAATTCCCTGATGAGAATATTTTAGCTACTAAGAAAGAAGATGTTTGGGAATTATATTTTGATGGTTATAGATGTAAGATAGGCTCTAGTGTAGGCATTATCTTGGTCCCTCCTACAAAGAAACCAATCCCTATGTCATATAAATTGACCTTTCCTTGTACTAACAATATTACGGAGTATAAAGCTCTTATAGCTGGCTTACAGGCAACTTCATCCCTTCATATTAAAAAACTTGGAAATATACAGGGATTCACAAATGATTTTTGAACAAATAAAAGGGGGTTATCAGACTAAGAATGATAAAATATCACAATATAAAGAATTGGCTCTTGATATTCTTTCAGAATTTTCTTCTTATACGATTTAGACTTTACCTAGGAAAGATAATCGACACGAAGACGCCATGGAAAGCACAGCTTCCTTGGTTTTCCTTGAGAATAATGCCAAAGACTTTCAATTTACTATACACACTCTTAAACACCCTAAAATTTCTAATAAGGTTACTACTGATTATTTTAACTTGCATTTGGATGAATGGTATTCACATATCTTTCATTTCCTGAATCAGCAACAAGGAACATGCGTAATTGTATTAGGAATCTTGCAACAAGTTATATCATTTTGGGTGATACACTTTAAAAATTTTCTTATAATGGTTTTCTATTAAGATGTCTTGGTAGAATCGAAGTTCTGATAGCTTTAGTAGAAGCTCATTCTAGTTCTTGTGGGGAACATTTTGGTGGGAAATCTTTAGTTAATAAACTTCTTAGAATGGGATATTATTGGCAAACAATGGAACAAGATTCTTTTACATTTTTTAAGAAGTGTCCTCAGTGTTAGAAACATGGTAATTTAATTCATGCTCCTACTTGTGAGCTTCGTAATCAAGTTGCTCCGTGGCCTTTTACTATTTGGGGTTTTGATCTTATTGGAAAAATTTCACCAGCTTCTTCTCAAGGACATACATACATCCTCACAGCTATAGATTACTTTACAAAGTGGGTAGAGGCTATTCCTCTCCATTCTACTACTGCAAATGTTATTTTTGATTTTATTCTTAATCATATTATAGCACGATTTGGTATTCCTTCAACGATAGTTTTGGATAATGGCACTTCTTTCAAGAATAAAGAAGTCACAAAATTCTTGGAGAAATATCGTACTCAACATAGATTTTCTACTCCTTGCTATCCTCAATCTAATGGTCAAGACAAAGCATTGAACAAAGTTATTGAACAAATATTAAGGAAAATAGTCAATAAACATGCGAAAGACTAGCATACTCAACTTACTTACGCTTTATGGGCTTATAGGACTAGTGTCCGCACTGCCAGGGGTACTTCTCCTTATAATCTTGTTTATAGTATTGATGCTACTATGCCATTAGAATTAGAAAAAACTTCTTTACGTGTTTCATTCTATGGGATAATTGACAATGATACTTTCCAGGAACACCGATTACAAGAATAAGAAATGTTGGATGAACAACGAATAAATGCTTTGGAGCATATTAAGGCTTATCATAAATCAATTCAAAAAAAGTTTAATCATAAGGTGATTGAACGATCATTTTTGGTAGGTGATTTAGTCTTATATGAAAATAAAAGGAATGTGAATGCTTTACCTGGTGAAAAAGGGAAATTTAGCCCTAATTGGCTTGGACCTTTTGTGGTAATTGAGGATTTTACTTCAGGTGCTTATAAGATTGGTGATATGAATGGTGTTCCCCTTAAAGAACTTATTAATATCATGCATCTCAAATGTTATTATCCCTAGCACATCAATTTTTCTTTGTGTATTTATGTATCCCCTATAGAATAGTTATGTCTATTTTTTTTAGGTTATGTGATTTGAATACATTCATACATAAATTCACTCTTTCTTTATGTTAAGTTTTTGTGTATTGATGAAAAGAATAAGTAATCAATCATAGAACTAACTGGGCATGCAAAATATATATATGTGTGTGTGTGTATATACATATATATATATATTTTATATATATATATAAACTTCCATGAGTTTGGTACATATATGGCACATATGCCATGGCTATCAATCTCTATCTCTACGCTTTGAGGGTCAGTGGCTCCTAGCTCTCTCTGCTCTATGGTGTGAGGCTAAAGATCTTGGTATGGTAGTCCGTGTGTGACTCCTTAATATTCTCATCTCATAGTTGCGCTCTTAAGCTCTCTGTAGGTTAGCCATCAATTTCTCTTCTCTTTCTTTGCATAACCTCATCTCTTGTTGGATGCATGCAAAAATATCTTCCTGTCCGCCAGGATATCTCTGTTCAATAAGGGACTCTTGATTTCTAGCTGGTAGTCAGTAGGATATACATGTATCCTTCAAAACCTCAGACACAAAGCTCATCCACTCCCTTACACTAGCTGCAGAATTCAAACATATTTATCTTTTAGTAATTCTTCTAGAAAAAATTTACTTAAAACATTCTAATCAATTACATATATCATACCTGGATCTCCCTCTTGGGTATCACCATAGGATCTAGATGGTGGGGGTAGGAGTGACTACCCTCTCCTCGCTCGCTACATCTAGGTCTAGGTGGTGGTGTCTCTATATGTGCACGGGGAGGTTGTCATGATCTCAATGGTACAACATGGATCAACTGATCATCTGAACCTGTACTACCACCTGGGGCATATCCTCTACTCTCTCATATGCTCCCTCATCTGCTCTCTCTTATTCTCTCTTTTCTTCTCTCTCCTCTTCCCTCTCCTCTACTATGGGATCTCCCTTGGGGATGGGCTCCTCCTCATATCTATGATTCTCCTCCTCCTCTGGTATGTCACCACCTTGGTGCATCCTCTCTGAAATACCTGGATCACTTATAGGGTAGTCATCAGGGAAGATGGGATGGGTCCCCTGTAGACTCTAGTATCTGATATACTCTCTACTCACACCTGAATAGGATACATTAGGATTTTCCTTTGTATCCTTGGTCTCATCTATCTTGCTATCTATAATATCTACTATTGTAGGTCAATGTATGGCGTTGGGTCTCTGATAGTATCTCGTTAGATATTCATACCGAGGTATTGTTCGGGGGACCCCTGTGTCAAACCAAACTATATCATCACTCTATCATAATAATATGGTATCACTGCATGACTGGTAGGACCCTCTAGTAGCTTTCACTACTAGGAGTGCTCAACTGGTGTCGAGTATCTGGCCATCCTATCATTCGATAGTATGGTCTCCATATCACATCAATACCTAGTATACGGTCAAAGCACACCCTCCAAAAGAGGATATCTCCATACTGCTAGACCTCTACTAGTGGATATGCAAAGGCTCTTAGTGTTCTTGCATCTACTAAAACTGGAACACCCTCTGGTCGAGTACATGTGTAATGCTCAAACATCCAAACCTGTAGCAAGGTGCACACTGTAAGACTCTCCCACTAAAATCTCACTAACTAACTCAACTCATGGTAAAGATGGGCTAGCATGCTGCAGCCCCATGAGAAAACAATCATGTCATTCTCCATCCTACATACAAGATGGGTGAATGGTGCTAAGAAAACTGTACCCTTTGCGTTGGGTATTACAACCAAAGAGAGTATACGTAGCATCACTCTCTATACCAAGGGCGTCGGACCTGCTAGTATGGCTGATAGAGTGATATGATCTGACCAGGTCCTCATCTGTGGTAATCGTCCCAAAAAATACTCCCCATATAAAAACACCTCGAAAGGACCCTACTGCACTCTCAGTCTAACAAGCTCGCCTCAGACTAGAAGTCATAGGATCCTGTATACATCCTCCAATGTGATCGCGATCTCTCCTGATGGAAGATGGAAGGAATAAGCATCCTCATCCCACCTCTCTATCATGGATGATATCATGGACCAATGGAACCTCATCTATGGTAGGACTGCTACCCAATATAATCCCATATCTCTTAATAGCTATATCTCCTCCTGCTATAGCTCAGAAAATTTCTCTTTGACAGTCAGTAAAAGCCCTCCAAAGGGGCGCTCTCAAAGACGAACAAGATCCTATCAACACAAACAACATCATATCAATAATCTATCATCAAAAAACTATAATAATCACTTGACCTAGTCAAGGTCAACCTTTTTGGGTCAAGTTCAACCTTTTTGGGTCAAGGTTGACCTTTCTAGGTTAGGGTCAACCTTTTTGGGTCAAGGTCGACCTTATTCTTCAAAAGGACAAGACCTTCCCAGTTATGGTTGACCTTCAAGGGTCAAGGTCAACATAACTGGGTCAAGGTCAACCTTTTTGGGTCAAGGTTGACCTTCCCTATAAAATCATGAATTTCTCATTCAAAAACATAAAAATAAGGAACCTACCTCAGGTAGTGGCTGTCTGCTGGCCAGACACTCTCTCAGGACCTCCATGCGACTCGCTCAAAGTTCTTCTCTCTTTGGAATTTTTCTCCTTGATTCCAAGCTCTGCAAATGGTAAGAATGAGAAGGTAAGTGTTCTTCATCTTATTTATAGCTTCAAATCAGGGTTTTATTAGTGTTTCATTTGAATTTACTTAGGTCAAATTCGAATTTCCCTTTACATGCATTTAGATAGGCATTCACTCTTTTCATCATAACTTGAGTTTGGTAGCTCCTTTTTCAGTGTCGTCAGTGGAATTGGAATGATGATTAAGATACCTAACCTCTTAAATAGGTTTAGGAATATTTTGAATCTATGTAAATATTTTAGGAAATGAATTTTAAATAAATTGCATATCTAGTGTATAGATCTAACTTTATCACCCTGTTTCACCTTTCAGAAGTAGTAAGCCAAAATAGGGGGGCATAAGGGGCTCTATGAACTTCTCAAAAACATCTTAGTAAGGCTTAGGTTCTCTATGGATTTTCATTAACCTTGTGTATAGCAGGTTGCAAATACTAACGGTTTCTTGCAAGATCTCCACATTGAGGACTTGGCTATATCCTTTTTACTTTATAATGTTTTCTTACTTTAGCTTGCATATTCATGTAGCGTCATACCTAAGATAAAGTGGGGGATAAATGTATAGTCTAGAAATGGAAGAACTTCCATTTTGGTAGGTTTAGCACCCTCATTTATTACATTTTTATATTAGATTTGCATTTAGGATGCACATGCACTTGACTCTACATTTCTAGGTGAAATTAGGGTTAGGATCGTTTGGGTCCTCCTTAATCTCCCTTTCTATGAATCCATTTTTAGGTAGAACCTATGTATTGGATCTCCTAAATCTTCATCATACCCACTCTTAGGCCTTTGTGCCTCTATCTAGCATTTTGGTGTGTTTTCTCACCTTCCTGGGTCCTTGGTTGACCTGGGAATCCTGCAGATTTCCCAGGGAGACCAGCCTGAAACCTCAGGTCTGGGTTGAGGTTGATTATGACCTAGGTTAGAATTGAGGTCGACCTTGACCTAGGTCAAGGTTGAGGTCAACCTTTACCTTTGTCAGTTAATGGTCCCCACTTTCAAATTTGGAGCTTATCGGGGTTCTAAAACTTAAAATAGGTCCCTGGGTCTGGATGCGGAAGTGTTTTCCCTGATATTCAGATTAATACATCCCCTCCTTGGTTGGTGATTAGAATTGGACCATAATTTAAGGTGAAATTTGAATTTGGGTCCCTTGCATTTCCCTAGGAGGTCTATATTGAGATCTCTATATAAACACTCTCTTTTGCCTTCATTTTTACATGAAAGAGAATCGTAAGATGATATGATGCAATTATGATTATGACATGATGATGATGCAAGAAAGAAAGAGGATAATATAGAAGGAAAATATATGATGATGCATTGATAGATACAAGCAATTTTGTGGACAAGCCATTGTGGATCTTCTTTGGAGCAAGAGAGACTTCTCCCTTCCTTCCTTCTTCTTGGATCGACCATTTTCAACCTTCAAGCATTCAAAAGATACTATCATGGGGTAGAAACTATGGATTGTGAGTTTGGTAGGAATACTTTAGCCTTGGGGGCTTGAAATTCTTTCTTTATCATATTCAAATCTATGCATTGCTTTCTCATTTTTAATTCATGTTAGGGTTTTAATCTAGAGGATTAGATCTTGACATCACACATTCAAAGCTCTTTCCAAGAGAAACATACACACATACATTCTACTATATTCGACTATTCGTGGAGGTGGAGATCACCAAAATGGGGGTTTGACTAAGGAAAAACCCTATATAGCCACCCCAAAACCCCTCCTTTTTAGATATTTGTAGGTGATATTTCAGGAGTTACAACTTTGGGAATAGTGGAACAAAGCGCAGATCTAGATACCCTTTTCAAAAAACTTTCGAGATGCAGAAAAAAAATTCTTGTAGGAGACTTTTTAGGTCGATTCTTCCCTAGGTCAGAATTAGAAATTCTAGATCAATGGTGACATTAACTTGAGGGTACGAATGAGAACTATGTCAGAATGGAATTTTTTTTTTGGGTTTTGTTTGTCTCCGTGTTTCCATTCCAGATCTGATCTCAGATTTTCTAGAAACTCAACATAGGCTTCAGAAAATGGAATTTTCAGATCTGTTATGATGTGAGGTAGGTATTTTACTCCATTGATATTTTAGTTCATTTCCAAATCTATATCCATTATCAAATGCAAATTAAATGTAAATGGTTAAATTATGGCATAGGTGTCTCTTATACAAATCTCTATTGTGCAAAATTCTATTTAGGAGATCATCCAAATTTACCTATTACACTTCTCTTCACTAGTTCCTTCAAGTTCAAAGTACTTATCCATCTATGTGATCCAATCTATCAATTCATCCGAATCAAGGTTACCATAATAGTTAGGTGGATTAAAATGAGGTCTCTTATTAACATTAGTCAAGGCTATGATGAATGTCTCCTCTTCTTGATTCAACTGCAGTTGTGCCTCATTGTTCTATCCTTACCCAACCTGATTTTTATTTTAGTCTTCTCCTTCTTCATCACTTGCATCTTCTATATTTTTTTCTCTCCTCTGAGAAGTTTCCACCACTTCCAATCTAGCAGAAACTTGCCTCAACAAATCCAATTTTGGATTTGTATTCCTTGCTCCACCTCTAGCATTTTTGATGACATTAAGTTTTTCCATTAGTATACTTAAAGGTAAAAATATGATAAAGGTCATCAGTATAAGCATAACTGGTGGACAACAAGCATACCCGACAAGATGACAATGTCTATCATAAAAATGCTAAGTATAGAATTTCCCGATGAACATTGATAAGAGTCAAAACAACGACAAGCATTACCAATGATACAGTTTTGAGAACATCACCGACAGAGCAGAAAAGGCATACCCAATGAACAATTCAATTAAGGGACACCAATGAAGTACAAAACTGATAGAACTGACAAAGTAGCCTGACCATCAGAACCGACAGTCAGTTACAGAACCCACAAAAAGTGGATCTGACTTTACACATCAGATAAAACATTGTAATTCTATTTATAGAGTTTTTATTTGTTTTAAAGCTTTACTTGAGGGTCAAGCAAGAAAATTGTGAATGTTTTAAAGCATCCTAATGGATCTAAAACATATCTAACTAAAGATCAAGGTCAAGTTATAAACCTTGGATCTAGAGCTAATTTGAAAAGTGTGAATCAAGAATAGAGCTAGAAACTAGCATAAATAGATATTCAATCATTTGTAATTAATGAGACTTGTAATCAGTTGCTAAATGATAGTAGCCATGGAGAGAATCTAAGAAGAAGAAGAGAATTCATGTAAAGTATATAAACAGATCAAATTAGTTATCAAGAACACAGAAAGGCTACCGACGAGCAGAGACAAGGTATCACTCAATCACTCAAGGTGATTACATTTACACTATAAGCTTTACAGGATCTGTTATCAGCAATTAGAGATTGCATTCACTATCAGATCAACATTTATATTGTAGTTGCATTCTAACAAGTGCATCACAACTAAAATACTTTTGTAGAAGGTGGACTTAACAATTCTTTGATAAATCTCTTAATAGAGTGCACACTTAATGGTGTTGCTAAATCTTCAAACGAAGTAGATCCTAACAAGTCTCCACTCTAATAATCCTAACAGGGTAGATCATCAGAAGTGATCAATTGTAAGCCTTTACTAGCTCCCTTCTTATCTCTAGATAGTGAAGTTTTGTGGGTAGACATCCCCACCATAGTTTTTACTTCCTAACAAGAGTTTTCTACGATATCATATCATGTGTTATGTATTATTTATTTTCATGAATGTTTCTTGAATGTTTACACATGTAAAGAACTTATATTATGATTTCACATACATATAGAAAGATGAACAGATAGATAGGAATATACAAATCTGATGACACAAAGGTTAAT
>MU225192.1:2769207-2803134 GCA_018584345.1 Thuja plicata | reverse complement strand
TCACCAACTTATTACAAAATACATTATAAAGCCCATCAAAATGTAACCCAAAACATATGCCCCAACTATATTTGCATAAAACCTTTCCTCATAGCATAAACCCAATACTATAACATAAATAATCCTAACTCCATAACCTAAACCCAACCCCACATAACACATCACCCCAACCACCATCGCAAGTGATACCATAACCATGGTCGACATGACCAAAACTATGCAAAATGTCAACCCATCTCTCTGTCGTGGCACTTTGGAGTACTATCCTTACACTGCAGTTTGCAAAGTATTAACTCTACTCTTATAGCGGACTCCAAATCTTATCAAAACCTAGAAAGGCACTATTGCATTTTATTTTCTCACTTTGTAGCTTTGATGGAAAATAAGTTAGGGTTTCATTGCGCCGCCATGCTGGTGATCTCTGCAATTTCTTACTGCTTTCTTGGCTTCCCTACTTTTACCATGGAATCTGGAGTCTTTTTTGTGTTTGATGTGTGAGATAGAAGTTTCATTGTGATCTGAGGGTTGTGATGGAGTATTCTGAAGCCTTTCATCTACGGTTTTGAGTTTGAAATCAGCTGCATACTATTGTTTTTGTTTTTGTTATGATATGAACTATAACTCATTTCAAGACTCCTCTCTATATCATGGACTTCGATGTTCTTTCTATGCCATGGATAATGGTGTTTCCATATGAAATCAACCATCTCTGCACTTGTGAACTCGGTCTGCACTTGTACTCTGACTGGAGTTTGATATTTATTTGCACTTGTCTGCAACATCTCAAACTTGGCTATGGAACTTGGGATCTTCATTATTTCATTTGTAGAGAGCTGGACTCTTCAATATTTCATGGGTTCTTACTAAAGTTTGGGGGTTTAATGCCATAAGATATGGCATTTTTGGAAGTTATATGAACTTGGCCTCTTCACTGAATTCTCCACCCATGAGTTTCAACTGTTCTTTGGGTTTCCCAGATAAGTTATTTTTTCTTTGTATTGTCTTCTCTTTAACTATTTTTGCATTACATGGTTAAAAATAAAAACTTAAGTTACAGGATTTAGCTTTAATGCTATTATCCTTTCCATGCATGCTATCTTTTTCCTTCAGAGAATTGACCTTTATGCATTGCATTAATGACATGACCTTGGCTGCAAATTTTGAGTTTGTAAATGAAGAATTTGCATCCAACTTTCGTGATTGAATGCCTTTGTCGAGCCCTCCATTGTTTATGACGTGACTGTCTGTAGTTCTTTACAGATGAACTTGCTGTTGTAACCAATTTTATTGATGAATCTGCATTTTAATAATGAGACCAATTGCAAGAACTGTTTGTTGAAATTGAGAAATGAACCCCATCTTTTTATCTGTAGCTTACATCTGGTTGATATTACTGTTGTAGTGTATGCTGTCACTTTTGAATAACAGTGAACCATTATGTATAAAAATAACTTGGCCTTCCTTGATTTTGCATGATGTCAATGTCTGTACTTCATTTTCTGTCCTCCTTATATATAAACAGTGTTGTCATTCTGTTTACTTATTTCTATAGATGATCTTTTATGTCTTATGCCTGTGGTGAAGAAGATTACCTATGAAGTTCAAACATAAATTACACATCCTCTGCATTTTGAATCTGCTTGGATAGAAAGCCACATGCACTGTACTTGCAATTTATTTTTCCAAATATGAATTGTAGAAATAACAACATCATTTAATTTGATGGGTACATAACCCTACCATTTCAACACACCAAGGCAATGTTGTTTTCTCTATTTTGCATAAACTCCAGAATTTTAACAAAATTTGTGTGCATTTTATGTTACTGTCTCTTACTCTTGAATAGCACCATTCTTTTCTCTTGTCTGCACATACATATTTGCTTTGTATTTTGACCATTCTATAGCACTAGATTCAATACTGTATTTGATACTCTATTTTATGACATAACAACATTGTTTTAATGATCTGCACTATTTAATTGTATCAACACCACCACGCATCTGCATAAATCACTTAATGTTTATGTATATTTGTATACTTGTGAAAAAAATTTCATATTTATGCACAAATGTTTTCATAAACTGTAGTTTTGATTTCTCTTATTGTTGGCACATATTGAACATTTGCATATGTAAACGAGGTTTGAGCATGGGCTCGTGACTCTTACTACATATTTTAAATACAACAAAGGTTTTTATAAAGACATGTCTTTTTGATGTTATTATTCTATCAATGCAAATGCATACCTTTCTATCATATTGATATCATCAGTAAATATGTAGTCCAGGGAATTTGACTGATGTATGGTGCTTTTTAGTGAATTATGTATTCCTTAGATCCAATTGGATCTAACATCTTTTCCACCATGATGATGCAGGAAATAGGAACAATAGAAGACCTAGGATGGGGGACAGACATAGACAAGACCAAGACAACCAATACATGAAGACTTCAGATGATGCAAATGAACAACCCTAGAAACTAGAAGGCCTCTTAAAGGCAATACATAGATCCCTAGACTTCTTCATGCCTTTCTCTTACTTTATTTTTTGCATATGTAATCTTTTGACATTATGCAAGATGTAGCCTTGAAGGAACACTTGCTTACTACATTCAGTTTTGAATGCACAATGTAATGATCATTTATGAATTTGAAATTGTGAAACTGATCAATACTTAGAGTACAAATGAAATATGGTAATAGGAATTTAATGGAAATGTATGCATCTATACTGGCTGAACAGTAATGTTAAAAAGATGTTTCTTTATGCAAGTTTTCTCACTGTTTTCTGATATCCTGCATGTGAAAAATTTGGGTAACAATTCTGGCGACCTCTAATGGATGTCTGCCTGCTTGACATTGGGACCAGTAGCCTAAAATAGTCCATTGGGCATTGAGTTTGTTGATCACCTACAGAAACCCTAAACCTAATCTATGGATATAAGAAAACCATTTCCCAATGATTGCGTGTATGGTTATGATCTGTGGTAGTGAAGAAAAAAAATTCATTACCACAAATTGTAAATGTATTCTTGATCATTGAGGAATGATTTCCTTGTATTTTCATATTGGGACATCAACCTTGGAAGACCTTGCAAACTTGAAGACTTATTGAAAACTGGGAAAACTAAAAATAAAACTAACCTAATTGTTCTTGACAGTACTTAGGGAAACTGGAAAACTAACCTACCCTAACCTAATTAACCAACCACAAATTCTGCTAAAAAAACCCATTTACTGGTTCATTGAAATATTTTCCTTTCCTCCTCAACTTGCAATGATGCACATGCTTATTGGAAAATACAAGATAACTGAACAATGAAGCATATACATCCAGCTCATGCAATCTTTCAAGAAGAGAGGAAGTGCTTTGACTCACTTTTCTCTACTGGTGGAAGAAATCTGAATCAAAATGTTGTACGGGATCTTCTTCATCAACCTCCTGACAATCAAGAGTTTATGTAAATGGGGACTCTTCTCTTCTCTCCAACAGGGACAGTTACCAGATTGGATAGCCTCTTGAGAGTATGAACCTAGAGCCTTCCTTTCTAGTTTCTTTACTTTCCTCTAGTTTCTCATGGTTGTCCTACATCATTAGCAAGCGTGTGAGCTCCTCCTCCATGGTTAAAACACCATCATCTTCTATCAAATCAGCTATGAGCTCATCAAAACTATTGATGCCCTGGAAATCTTGAGCACTTGGCTCCAACTTGCATTCCTACACATAATTATTAGAAAGAAAATCCTCCAACATAGAGCACCTTTGAATAGGCACAAACTCTGGCATCTCAACAATAAGATTCTCACAGGAATCTGCAATAATGTTGTCAAAACATTCTTCTAAGCTTTGGTCAACCTCTTGATCGTGAGATAACTCATATGGAACCACCTTGACAATTTCATGATCAGCTGTATCTTTTTTATGAGGGACAATAGGATGAGGCAATATATCAATGATTTGATGATCAGAAACTAAAATTTCTTACACAAAATCTATTGGATTGGCCTCAGTATGAGACCCTTGATATTCCTTCTGAATGTTGCCCTCCTTGATCAGTATCATATCCAATTCACCTTCATGCTCTTACATGAGGACATGCTTCAATTCTTCATAAGGCTAAAATTGCTCTATAACAGGTATTTGTGCTAGAAGGATATCACTAAAACTTGGGAATGATAGTTTGATTGGCTCTTCATTTACAGACTCTCTGATCACAGGGGTACTCCAACTTGGAACTTTACATTCAAGAGACTTAGGAGACTCACCTTTCCCAAAATGCATAAAGCTTGGAACTTTATGCTCAAGAACCTTTTGTTCAACCATTTGTAATCTCAGCTCTACTCCCTTAATAGCAATTTGATGATCAAGCTCTTCTTCCTATTATTTCATTTGCTGCTCATATAGTTGATCCTCATTTCCTTGCTCTTGATTTGGATGAACAAGCTTGCTAGGCTCATAAAAAGTATTCATTTTAACATAGTCCCAGTTTTGAGGCTGATGGGAAACATCTTTATGCTGATTAGGTATGAAATAGTCTCCTTGGAACTGGTTATAACTCTGATTTTGCTGCCACCTAGTTTGAGCATTGGAGGGCGGGTGGCAAGCTTGCTGAGCTAGCTGATCTTTAATCTCTTGGTGCTTCCTTTGAGCCCACGATCCTTCTTATTGGAGAGCCTGCGCATAAGCCTATACAAGGGCATATTGATTTGGGGCATGCTGGATATATTGATAGCCTCCTAAGGTATGGTAGCTTGGAGTAAAAATAGGCTTACGATGATTTTCATATGGCTGAGGATTAGCCCATTGAACATTAATTTCATGATAAGGTGGTGAGTATTGTTGCTTCCCACCATAATATGATATTTCTATTCATGAAATAAGCTCGAAATATGAATATAAAAGATGATCTAAAAAATACCAGCACTTGACCTTTTGAAACTAGTAGATCTTTTGTTGTAGATTTGCCAGGTGTGTATTTGAATCCTGCCTCCAAAGGCTGAAATACTGTTGTTCACACCAAGACAACAATAATAATGAAGCTCTTCAGAACTATGAAATAGTTTTTGGTCCCACCGGGCGTGCCAAAAACTATTGAGGTTTAGAATTACCACCCCAACTTAGGCATTGGGGATTTATAGGTATTCTATACTAACAATGGAAACCTTCTCTAGCTATGGGTGGAGTATGATTGAGAATGAGTCTCCAGATTCTAGGCCAGTTCCTATTTGGTATGGAATATCACCTCCTGATTAATAACTTAATGGGAAAAGGGAAGGAGGATCTAAAACTGAATGGGAAATGGAGTGATACACCAAAAATTACTCCAGATCTATTAGGATTTTCAAAAACCAGCATCCCCAACTACAAAATCACTAAGCTGCATTTATCATTCTCTACTCAACATAAAGTTTGACTAGAATTCACTATTAGGGCTCACACCACAAACAGTAAAAACTGACAACAAACTTACATATTTTGCAAAAAGCCTAATTTTTGATAACATAGGAAAGGAATCAGAAATAATTTACTTTACCAGATCACATAAAATATGTAACATTTAATGCAAAAAAGAATAATAGGATTGGATCCAATACTCAGAAATTGATGTAATCAGAAAGCCTACTCTTATTTCCTTCAAAAACCTGAAAAATGTGGTTACAAAATGGACTCCAAAAACATCTAGGAACAAGAAGTTCACTATATGCTCTATCTCCAGAATCTGCAACCCAATGGATACAAAATGCATAAAAAGGTCTACAGGAACAAATAGTTCACTGAAATCACCCCCTCTCTAAATTTTGCCCCGTTTACATGAAGAAAAAGCCCAACTTATAGCCCATATGGATCAATCTTGAAAATGACATCTCCCTCCAAAAAGTCCCTCTCAAATAGAAAGATAACCCAAAATTAGAGGCCTAAATGATGCCTACAAATCAGTCCCCCATCAAGCTCCTCAAAAATAGCACATCCCTAAATCTAAGGCATGATTAGTGCCAAAAATCTAGACCCTAGAGGCTAATTTGGAAAAATGAAATCTCTTCTCATAGTTGGTGTCTAAAGATTTACCTCTTTTACATAGTTCACCAACTTATTACAAAATACATTATAAAGCCCATCAAAATGTAACCCAAAACATATGCCCCAACTATATTTGCATAAAACCTTTCCTCATAGCATAAACCCAATACTATAACATAAATAATCCTATCTCCATAACCTAAACCCAACCCCACATAACACATCACCCCAACCACCATCAAAATTGATACCATAACCATGGTCGACATGACCAAAACTATGCAAAATATCAATCCATCTCTTTGTCGTGGCACTTTGGAGCACTATCCTTACACTGCAGTTTGCAAAGTATTAACTCCACTCTCATAGCAGACTCCAAATCTTATCAAAACCTGGAAAGGCACTATTGCATTTTATTTTCTCACTTTGCAGCTTTGATGGAAAAGAAGTTAGGGTTTCATTGTGCCGCCATGCTGGTGATCTCTACATTTTCTTACTACTTTCTTGGCTTCCCTACTTTTACATGCAATCTGGAGTCTCTTTTGTGTTCGATGTGTGAGCTGGAAGTTACATTGTGATCTGAGGGTTGTGATGGAGTATTTTTAAGCCTTTCATCTGTGGTTTTGAGTTTGAAATAAGTTGTATACTATTGTTTTTGTTTTTGTTATGATCTGAACTGTAACTCATTTTGATACTCCTCTCTATATCATGGACTCTGATGTTCTTTCTATGCCATGGATAATGGTGTTTCTGTATGAACTCGGCCATCTCTGCACTTGTGAACTCGGTCTGCACTTGTACTCTGACTGGATTTTGATCTTTATTTGCACTTGTTTGCAACATCTCAAACTTGGCCATGGAACTTGGGCTCTTCATTGTTTCATTTTTAGAGAGCTAGACTCTTCAATATTCTACGGGTTCTTACTGAAGTTTGGGGGTTTAATGCCATAAGATATGGTATTTTTGGAACTTATATGAACTCAGCCTCTTCACTGAAGTCTCCACCCACGAGTTTCAACTATTCTTTGGGTTTCCCAGATAAGTTATTTTTTCTTTGTATTATCTTCTTTTTAACTGTTATTGCATTACATGGTTAAAAATAAAAACTTAAGTTACGGGCTTTAGCTTTAATGCTATTATCCTTGCCATGCATGCTGTCTTTTTCCTTCAGAGAATCAGCCTCGATGCATTCCATTAATGACGTGTCCTTGGCTGAGATTTTTGAGTTTGTAAATGAAGAATTTGCATCCATCTTTCGTGATTGAATGCCTTTGTCAAGCCCTCCATTGTTTATGACGTGACTATTTGTAGTTCTTTACAGATGAACTTGCTATTGTAACTGATTTTATTGATGAATATGTATTTTAATAATGAGACCGATTTCAAGAATTGTTTGTTGAAATTGAGAAATGAACCCCATCTTTTCTTCTATAGCTTACATAGGTTGATATTATTGTTGTAGTGTATGTTGTCACTTTTGAATAACAGTGAACCATTATGTATAAAAAGAACTTTTCCTTCCTTGCTTTTGCATGATGTCAATGTCTGTACTTCATTTGATGTCCTCCTTATATATAAATAGTGTTTTCATTCTGTTTACTTATTTTTGTAGATGATCTTTTATGTCTTATGCCTGTGGTGAAGAAGATTACCTATGAAGTTCAAACATAAAATACACATCCTCTGCATTTTGAATCTGCTTGAATAGAAAGCTGCATGCACTGTACTTGCAATTTGTTTTTCCAAATATGAACTGTATCAATAACAACATCATTTAATTTTATGGATACATAAACCTTCCATTTCAACACACCAAGGCAATGTTGTTTGCTCTGTTTTGCATAAACTCCAGGATTTTAACAAAATTTGTGTGCATTTTATGTTACTGTCTCTTACTCTTGAATAACACCATTCTTTTCTCTTGTCTGCACATACATATTTGCTCTGTATTTTGACCATTCTATAGCACTAGATTCAATACTGTATCTGATACTCTATTTTATGAAATGACAAAATTATTTTAATGATCTGCACTATTTAATTGTATCAACACCAGCATGCATCTACATACATCACTTAATGTTTATGTATATCGGCATACTTGTGAAAAATCTGCCATATTTATGCACAAATGTTTTCATAAACTATAGTTTTGATTTCTCTTATTGCTGGCACATATTGAACATTTGCATATGTAAACGAGGTTTGAGCACGGGCTCGTGACTCTGACTACATATTTTAAATACAGCAAAGGCTTTTATAAAGACATGTCTTTTTGATATTATTTTGTTAATGTAAATGCATACCTTTCTATCATATTGATATCATCAGTAAATATGCAGTCCGGGGAATTGGACTGATGTATGGTGCTTTTGAGTGAACTATGTATTTCTTAGATCCACTTGGATCTAACATCTTTTCCACCATGATGATGCAGGAAACAAGAACAACATAAGACCTAGGATGGGGGACAGACAAAGACAAGACCAAGACAACCAAGACATGAAGACTTCAGGTGATGCAGATGAACAACCCCAGAAACTAGAAGACCTCTTAAATGAAATACATAGATCCCTAGACTTCATCATGCCTTTCTCTTACTTTCTTTTCTACATATGTAATCTTTTGACAGTATGAAAGATGTAACCTTGAAGGAACACTTGCTTACTACATTCAGTGTTAAATGCACAATGTAATGATCATTTATGAATTTAAAATTGTGAAAATGATCAATACTTAGAGTACAAATGAAACATGGTAATATGAATGTAATAGAAATGTATGCATCTTTACTGGCAGTAATGTTAAAAAGATGTCTCTTTATGAAAGTTTTCTTACTATTTTCTGATATCCCACATGTGAAAAATTTGGGTAACACTAATATCCCTCTGATTTCAGATTGTATATTTATGTATCTTCAAATTCACCTTGGTAAAATAGACTTTGTTTATGAACATGTTTGATATGTGTATATCAAGTTTGTTCTACAACAACAAAAAATTATGACAACAAATTTATGTTCAGAACAGCTTATCTTTAGAATGAAATTCTTGGTTTACATTTATTAGTATTCTCTTATCAGATTAGATGTTGGTTATAGAATTATGTAGTTATGGAAGTTATTGAGTCATATAGGTAAAACTATAAACTCTTCCTTCAACAATTAAAAGAAAGATTAATCTTTTTTGTTTAGAATTTTTTGTAACTACCAACTAACTGATTGGTTTTAATTGTAGACAATTGAAAGCACTTCAAAATAAATTTTTAACTCCTTTCAAACTACTCGCTTGATGGAAATTAGAAAAGCGCCAATTGAAGATGCAAAGGGCTTGGTGAAGGATAGAAACTCAATGTGTAAGATCATTTGATGAGTTATACCAAGTTTGATACAAAAACAATTAGGTACATTACAAATGTAAAAGAGAATTTGTGTCTTGTCATATAGAGACAAATGTGTTTGTAAATCTATGAATGATAGTGATTATTCTGGTAAAATATGAGAGTGTTATGTAAACTCAGAAAGTGAATATATTATAACTGTTATCAGATAATTGTTGAGAGGAATGTTTTGAATCACATTTGCAAATTAGAGAAATCTGAAAAGACAAAAAGTTCTGTAATATCAGGAAGGTTGGTGCTTCAAGTATGTTGAGTAGGTTCTCAATTGGAAGTTGGTTCTTTAGTTGGAGTTGGTTCTCTCAAGAAAGGGATTTGGTGATTCCTTAGGATTGGTACCCTTAAAGCATTGTACACACTTTTATTTTTGAGGTTGGATTAGGATAATAGATCTTAGCAACATTTCTCACCATGGTTTTTCAACACAACACATTGCTTCAACACATTTTTAGAGGTGTTTGAAAGAGATGAGAAATACATCTAGTGGAAGGGTAGAGAGGACACTATAATCATAGGAATATATAATTATCATTTCTGAATACATTGAAATTTTAATGTCTTAGTGTTTGACCCTTTGGGAAAGAGTGCAAAATAATTCACGAGTTCATCATTCTTCACATTATAGTTATGTTGGCTACATAAATAATATAATAATAATGTCAACATAAATTCCATCAGTAGAGTGGCATACCAAGATGTGAAAATTTATTTATACTTTGTACTTTTGTTTTGATGAGATTGTTGTGAGATCAATACACTCATTTGCCATGTGTTTTGCACATGTCTAGGTCAGATGTATGTGAGAAATTATTTATAAAATTTGGTGGGATGGTTGGAGCAGAAAGGGCATATGATTTCATTGAATTGATTCACATCATTGGAACCCTTAATAGAGTTGCAGAAGAAGAATAGAATCCCTAAGGGCTTCATTTTAAAAATATCATAAGAAGCAAGAAAGTATCTAAATAGATTGCACCAAGAAAGGATACAAAATATTAACATATTATAAAAGTATTATTCAATATCTATAGATGTTAAAATTATAGAAGCCCTTAAGATAGGATTTGAGGATGCACAAGATATATCATAATCTATTGGCATGCAACCAGAGAATCCCACACAATCTTCTTGGTGGGTTGAACCATGGACTTAGGACCGATATTATCCAACATTCCAAGTTATGGATGAAGTAGGTGACAACTCTCCACCAACTAATTCCAAATCTATATTACAATCTATGTCTTCAATGGCACACAATCATGGTGAATTTTAGATAATGGAAACTAAGTGGAGGCATGAGTTAGATGAAATTTTTGATTCTATTGATGAAAATATAAATAAAATTGTAAAACTAATGGTAGATCTTGATGGTAAGGATATGTTCAAATATTCTGTGGTTAGTTAGTTGAATGGAAATATGATGTTATCCAAATATAGGTTGACTAAAGTGAGGAATGAGGTCTACTTTAAGCGCGATGAGAGGGCCCCACAAAAGGTGCTTCAATTACCTTTGGAATTGGATTAGATTGTAAGGTCTTTTTTGAGAGAAATTTAATTCCTCCCACTATACATACTACAAGAATATGTGTTTCTCAAAGTACAAGACAACGTGTTACTTGTGGAACTTGGTACATTGTTAGGGTTCAAAGAATACAAAGGAAGGATGGTAATAGGGTGTTTGATTACCATAATGACATTGACCTTTTGGATAGGCCAGAAGGCATCAATCTTAATTTATGTTGGTATAATAGAGTAAATGGACAATGAATGTACAAGTATAATTTGACAAATCATGTTTTTATATAACTTAAATCTCTCGTAGAAAAAATTAAATTATCTGAAAATGGTAGGAACTATACATACAAATTAGAAGAAAGAGATCATATTTTGTCAGATTTTGTTAAAATTTTTAACAAGGTGTATGTTCAAAATATTCTACTTTCATCTTCCTTGTGTATTCCCATATGTTAGATTGTTTAAAAATATTTTTTTTTATCAAATCTAATATTAATTTTATACCTTTTGTCTTTAAGTGCAATGAATAGTTTGGATGGTGAGTGTTTAGGATAACTCAACCAATTTGTTACTACCCACTTCTTGGTGGAAGTTTCTTTCACTAAGCATTCATATTTAATATTGAAATGAGATTGGAGAAAAGATAAAATATATTCTAAATGAAATTACAATACAAATTTGGGTTTCACATGGAGATCCAAATGTGCAGGTACATATGTTGAGGAAAATTCATATGTCATTCATGATGTCAATGGGGTTTTCAAATCAAATTTAATGGTGCTAGAATGTCATCAATCAAACAACTTGGCATTGTGGAAGATGGATAATTTTCCCATAACTTTCCTTTCTCAATACTATTTATGATGTTGCACTAGTGACAATGGTGCATACTCTATAGAATTTATATTTGCATATATTTAACATCAAGGAAATGTCATCTATAAACTTGAATGAGACCAATAAGGTTGCTCCATTAGAAGTTGACTATTGGTGTTAACTTTTGAAGGAAGATGTGAGTTTGTATTGCCCTCCTTTGCACCATTAATTTGTATCTTGCTTCAAATTTTCATAATAATAAACAACTTGATAAATTGTAGAAGCTTCCTCATGGATTTTTTGTCTTTACTTTTTTTCTCTCATCTAAGTTGGTTTTTCATATAGAATCTAGTATACAAGAAAATGGTTTTTCTCAGAAACAAGAATTCCATTCTTATACATAAAATATGTTTTACCTATTAGCGCTATAAATTACCTTCATGAAAATATACCAATGATTTTTTATTATTTGATTTAACCCTAAATGATATCTATTCAAACATCCTAGACTAGTGTGAAATATATTGGATATAGAATCAAATGAAATGAATTGTATTCATTTTCCTTCAATAATACTAACACACCTCAAAAATATATAATTCCTTAACACCTTTGAAAAACACTTAAAAAAATTAACATTTGTATCATCTTAAAATGGAAGCACTTCCATTTTGATAGGTTTAGCACCCTCATTCAGTATTTTATCATATTAGATTCGCATTCAGGATACATTTTTGATTGATTCTACATGATTAGGTGAAATTAGGGTTAAGATCTTATGGATCCTCCTAGATTTCCCTTTCCATGGCTCTTTTCTCTAGGTAGGACCTATGTATTGGTCCTCCTGGGCCTCATCCTACTCTCTCTCTGGGCCTCTAGGCCTTCTTAATATTCTGGAACATTCCCTCACCTTCCTAGGTCCCCGGTTGACTTGGGAACCCCTCAGAAACTTTCTGGTGACCTACCTAAAACCTCAGGTCAGGGTCGAGGTTGACCCTGACCTAGGTCAGGGTCAAGGTCAACCTTGACCTAGGTCAGGTTCAAATTTGAGCTTGACCTAGGTAAAGGGTGAGGTCAACATAGACCTCTGTCGAGTGTTGGTCCCCACTTCCAAATATGGAGCTTATCGGGGTCCAAAACTTAAAATAGGTCCCCGGGTTCAGACGCCAAAGTGTTTTCTCTGATATTTGAATTAATATATTCTCTCCTTGGTTGGTGATTGTGATTGCACAATGATTTGAGGTGAAATTTGAATTTGGTTCCCTTGCATTGCCCTTGGAGGCCTATATTGAGATCTCTATATAAACAGTCTCTTTTGCCTTCATTTGATCATGAGATGAAATCAGGAGATGACATGATGAAATGATGATGCAAACAAGCAAGAGGATGATATAGAAAGAAAAGCTAGGAGGACATATCATATTCCAATAAAGCATTTTGAGGACAGGCTATTGTAGATCTTCATTGAAGCAAGAAGGCACTCTCTTGAGATCTACTATTCTCAACATTCAAACACTTAAAGGACATTATCATGGGGTAGAAATTACGGATTGTGAGTTGATTGGAATAATTTAGCCTTGGGGAATTGGTATGCTTTCTTTGTCTTATTCAAATCTATGCATTGCTTTCTCATTTCTATGTTATGTTAGGATTGTTAATCTAGAAGATTAGATCTTGATATTGCATAGTTAAAGACTCTTTTCAAAAGAGAAACACACACACACATACATTCTATATTCGGCTACTCGTGGAGGTGGAGATCACCAAAATGGGCATTTGACTAAGGAAAAACCCTATATATCCACCCCAAAATCCCTCTTTTCAGATATTTGTAGGTGTTGTTTTCAGGAATTATAGGTGCAGAACAGCAGATTTGAGACCAGATTTGGATACCCTTTTCAGCGAACTACCGAGATCCGCGAACATATTTTATGTTGACACTGTGCAGGTCAGGGTCAACATTATTGGGTCAGGGGTGACATTTGTGGGTCAAGGTCAATCTTTTTCATAAGATGACGTCAGAACAGAAAAATATTTCTGGGTTTTGTTCATCTCTGCGTTTTGGTTCCGGTTCCGGATCATACTTCATATTTTCTAGAAACTCAATATAGGCCTCAAAAATGAGTTTTTCTAGATCTACTATATTATGAGGTAGGTATCTTATCCCACTATTTCTTTGTAAGCTTTCCTCCATTTATTATCAAAATAATTAAGTTTAAAAGACTAAAATTGGACTTAGGATCTCTTTCTTTATGCAATTCTCTTTATGCAAATCTTACTTAGGAGATCCTTCGAATAACCCAAATTTAGATCTTACATTTTGGTGAACCCGCGATACACAACTCTTTCTTTTCTTTGGTGTTAGATTTATATTTCATATTAGATATTGCATGAACATAGAAATAGATTTCTTTTTCTTGCATTTATATTTCAAAAAAAAAAATCACTAAATTACTTTAAAAATACAAAAACATTTACATTTTTCATATTTGTAGTATTTCCTTGTGTTCAACATGTATCATTTTTGTTTTTAATACTTTGATGAGGATTTTGTTACACAAAATGATAGATCCATTAATGAGGTACATGGAAATGAGAATGCAAATGGTTCAAATGAGATCTCCATGGATCCTTTTCCTATTTCATCCTCCTCCACAACCTCTCCAATTGACCTTTACCATAGAGTGTATGCATGGTTACTCTCATATTCCTCTATTTGCAACATTGAGACACCTAAAACGGTATTTCCTAAACCTTTGATGATGGAAAAAGGGTGTCCTCAAATAACTATTAAGGGTAAACCCAGAGATCCTTTAGATTTCTTTGATAACACAAACTCTGTTTCGCATGCTTATCGCACATGAAATAATCCCCAACCTACTGTCCCAGCTACTTTACCTCCTTCTCAACCCATGCTTCCTCAAGCACCTAGGTTACCTTCTTCCTTTAAAGAATATGATTTAGTAGAACAATTACGCGCTACTCTGACTAAGATATCTTTATGGGAATTACTTCAAAATTCTCCTACATATCATGAGGCATTGCAAAAAGCTTTATCTACTATCCCTGCTACACCTCCTAATCAAGTGAACATTAATTCATTTCTAGAGTGCATGCATACTATGCCTTCTGTACCTCCTATTGTGTTTTTCGATGATGATTTACCTACCTACTGTTGAGGTGCAGAATCAATATGATGCTCTTATGGTTGCTGTCTCAATTAATCAGAGTATTATTCATAGAACATTGATTGATAATGGATCTGGGATTAATGTTTGTAGCATGGATATGCTTAGGGAAATTAAGGCTGATCTTACAACTATTCAACCAGACAATATTCCTATTCGTGGTTTTTATAATATTGCAAAGAAAACTTTGGGTATTATTACGCTACCTATTAAAGTTGGTCCTGTGCTTCTCTACACTCCTATCCATACCACTCAATTATAACCTTTTATTAGGAAGACCTTGGTTACATACTATGCATGTGGTTCCTTCTACTCTTCATGACAAGGTTAGGTTCATTTATAACCATCTAATGTACACACTACATGCGGATGATGCACCAAATCCTTGCTTGAATTCAGAATATGCTAAGGTTCTCAAGCCTTTACAACCAGTCAAAAAACTTGAGAAACCACCTAAGGTTAAACAAGATGAGATTCCATATTCTTCCCTAATGGAAGATGATTGGGGAACATTGGATTTTAATCCTACTTTCCTAGGAGAATATAAAATCTCAGATTTGGAACTCATGAAAGAACAAACTGAGTTTGAAAAACAAGTTTTAATTCCTTCTCCGCTTTCTGAGGAGTTAAAAAGTAACTTTGTTGCTGCTTCTTGTGATGAAACAATTGAGACAATAAAACCAGATTGCTATGACATTGTGACATATGCCACTCCTTTAACTCAATCTGATATGGCTGACATATATGGTTCTATTTATCATTTACTCAAGAAATTAGTATTTAATGGGAAAGGTTGTGGTAAGTATGAACAAGGTATACAGGTACCCCTGGATAATGATGGTTGTGATTATACTTATGGGTTAGGATTCAATCCTTATAGGAAACCATCAATTTTTCCTCTTAATGTTAATCATATTTGCAGTGGACATTTGAAATTGGTTAATCCGCTTCTCCTTGACATGGACCAAAAGCCTAATTTGGACATCTTTCCTGAGGATGAAGCCCTCACTGATTTTTTAGGAGCTTATCAAGATCTACCTACATTTCATCATAAAAGGAGAAAGCTGTATTGCCTGAATAGTGAAGCCTATTTTGGAGAACATGATGAATCAGATATTTCCCCTTTGCCAATGGATTCTCCCATACAAAGTAATTTATTAATAACTGAGACCATTGAGATTCAAGTGGATGAGAATGATGCTGAGAAAATAATCAAAATTGGAAAGTGTTTGAGTCAATATGAACGTGATCAATTGGTTACTCTCTTGCTTGAATATAAGGATATCTTTGCTTGGACATATTCAGATATGCCAGGTATAGACCCCAAGATTGTCACTCATAATATTGTCCTTAAATCCAATGCTAAACCTATGAAACAGAAGATTCGCAAGATGAATCCAGGCATCGCTTTACTGGTAAAAGTTGAAATTGAAAAATTATTAGGTGTCGGATTCATCCACTCTATTGATTATTCTGAATGGATTTCCAATATTGTGGTTTTTTTTAAGGGAGAAAATAAAATAAGAATGTGCACTGATTTCTGGGATTTAAATAAAGCATCCTTAAAAGATGACTTCTCGCTACCTAATATTGACATGATTGTGGATTCAACAACAGGTCATGTGTTCTTATCTTTTATGGATGGATTTTTGGGTTATAACCAAATTTTTATTCATATCGAGGATCAACTTAAGACTACATTTATTACACCTTGGGGGACATTCTATTGGGTCATGATGCCTTTTGGATTAAGAAATGCGGGAGCCACTTATCAATGTGCTATGATTTTGATTTTTCACGATTACATTCATAAGATTTTGGAAGATTATGTGGATGATATCTTGGCAAATTCTATACAGAGAGAAGATCATGTGTTCATTTTAAGAAAAATATTTGACAGAATTAGGAGTTACAACATGAGGTTAAATCCTAAGAAATGTGCTTTTGGAGTTGATTCTGGAAAATTATTAGGATTTATTATTTCTAAGAAAAGCATAGAAGTTGATACTGAAAAGATTGATGCTATTGTTAACATGCCTCCTCCTAAGAATATTTCTCAATTATGCAGTTTACAAGGTAAAATAAAATCTATTCATCACTTTGTTTCTAACCTAGCTGATAGGACTGTTCCTTTTACTTCTTTACTCAGAAAGGATACTTCTTTTTCTTGGAACCAGGAATGTAAGAAATCTTTTGAGCAATTTAAGGAATATCTTGCTAATCCTCCTATCTTAGAACCTACTCAATTCAATAAACCATTTTATCTATATACTTCTGCCACTTCCAATGTTGTGAGTGCATTGTTGGCTCAACATGATAGTGACATAAAGGAAAGACCAGTATACTATATTATTCAGACCTTTTTGGACTATGAGACACGATATACTCAACTAGAATGATAATGATTGGCTTTAGTTTATGCTTGTCAAAAACTCTGACATTACTTGTTGAATGTTGAATTCAATGTGATTGTTAAATTTGATCCTTTAAAACACCTTTTCTTGAAAACTGATATCTCCGGTCGATTAGCAAAGTGGGTGATGTTGCTCACAGAATTTTATCTCAATTTTATCCTTCAAAAGTCAATTAAAGGACAATATTTAACTGATTATTTAGCTGAAGCTCCTTGTCCTCATTCTAATACAACTATTACCTCAGTAGAATTCCCCGATGAGAATATATTTGCAATCAAACAAGATGATGTTTGGGAGTTATATTTTGATGGTTCTAGGTGCAAGACAGGTTCTGGGGTGGGCATTATCTTGATCCCTCCTACGAAGAAACCTATCCCCATGTCATATAAATTAAATTTTCCTTGTACTAATAACATTGCGGAGTATGAAGCTCTTATAGTTGGCTTACGAGCAGCTTCATCCCTTCATATTAAAAAATTAGAAATTTACGGGGATTCACAATTAATTATGGAAAAAATCAAAGGAGGTTATCAAACTAAGAATGATAAGATGACACAATATCGAGATTTGGCTTTGGGTATTCTTTCACAATTCTCTTCTTACACAATTCAAAATTTACCTAGGAAAGATAATCGACATGCAGATGCCATGGCAAGTGTGGCTTCTTTGGTTTGTCTTGAGAATAACGATGAAGACTTTCAATTTACTATACACAGTCTTAAACTCCCTGCAATTTTTGATAAGGTTACTATTGATTATTGTAGCTTGCATTTAGATGAATGGTATTCACATGTCTTTCATTTTTTTAAAGATAATACTTTTCCAGAATCGGCAATAAGGAACACACGTAATTGTATTAGAAAGCTTGTGGCCCGCTATATCATTTTAGGGGAAACACTTTACAAATTTTCTTACAACGGTTTACTATTAAGATGTTTTAACAAAACCGAAGTACCTATAGCTTTAGCAGAAGCTCATTCTGGTTCTTGTGGGGGACATTTTGGTGGGAAATCTTTAGTTAATAAACTCCTCAGAATGGGATACTACTAGGAAACAATGGAGCAAGATTCCTTTACATTTATCAAAAAGTGTCCTCAGTGTCAACAACATGGTAATTTAATTCATGATCCTACTTGTGAGATTCACAATCAAGTTGCTCCATGGCCTTTTAGCATTTGGGGTTTTGACCTTATTGGAAAAATCTCACCAACTTCTTCTCAAGGACATACGTACATTCTCACGGCTATGAATTACTTTACAAAATGGGTAGAAGCTATCCCTGTTTTTTCTACTACTGTAGATGTTATCTATGATTTCATCCTTAACCATATTATAGCATGATTTGGTATTCCTTCAATGATAGTTTCGGATAATGGTACATCTTTTAAGAACAAAGAAGTCACAAAATTCATGGAGAAATATCATATACAACATAGATTTTATACTCCTTACTACCCTCAATATAATGGTCAAGCTGAAGCATCAAATAAGGTTATTGAACAAATATTAAAGAAATCAATTAACAAACATGAAAAAGATTGGCATACACAACTTACTCATGCCTTGTGGGCTTATAGGACTAGTGTTTGTATGGCCACTGGCACTTCACCTTATAATCTTGTTTATGGCACTGACGCTATCATGCCTTTGGTATTAGAAATACCATCCTTGTGTGTTTAATTTCATGGGATCATTGGCAAAGATACTTTTCGGGAACAATGGTTACAAGAGTTAGAAATGTTAGATGAACAACAAATAAACACTTTGGAACACATTAAGGCCTATCATAAATCACTTCAGAAACAATATAATCACAAGGTGATTGAACGGTCATTCTCGGTAGGTGATTTAGTATTATATGAAAATCAAAGAACTGTGAATGCTCTACCTAGTGAGAAAGGAAAATTTAGTCCAAATTGGCTTGGACCCTTTGTGGTAATTGAGGATTTTACTTCAGGTGCTTATAAAATTGCTGATATGAATGGTGTTCCTCTTAAGGAACCTATTAATATTATGCATCTCAAACATTATTTTCCCTAATTCATCATTCTTCCTTTATGTATGTATGTGTTCCTTATAGAATAAATATTTTATAAGTTATGTAAATTAGAATACATTCATACATATTTTCATTTCCTCTTTCTTTTGTTAAGTTTTGTGCATTGATGAAAGTAAAAGTAATCAATCATAGAACTAATTGTTCAAAAACAAAGTTTTCTTCATAAATAAACTTTTTCTGAGTTTGGTACATATGTGGCACATGTGCCATATCCATCAATCTCTATCCCTATGCTCTGAAGGTTGGTGGCTCCCACCTCTCTCAGATTTGTGGTGTGAAGCTGAGGATCTTAGAATGGTAGTCCGTGTGTGACTCCTCGATATGCTCATCTCCTGGACACACTCCTTGACTCTCTGTAGGTCAACCATCAATTTCTCTTCTCTTTCTTTGCATAACCTCAATTCTCGCTGTACACATAGGAAGATATCTTCATGCCTTCCAGGATCCCTTTGTCCTATAAGGGACTCTCTCTCACTAGCCGGAAATCAGTAGGATATACATGTATCCTTTAGAACCTCGGATACAAAACTCCTCCACTCTGCTACGCTCCCTACAAAAATTCAAAATGTAAAACTTCTTTAAATTCTTCTTCTAGAAAAAATATCTATTCAAAACATTCTAAAAGCTATATCATACCTAGATCTCCTTCCTAGGTATCACCAAAGGATGTAGATGGTGGGGGCATGGAATGACTACTCTCTCCTCACTCACTCTTTCTAGGCCTAGGTGGTGGTGTCTCTGTGTGTGCTCGAGGAGGTTTTCATGATCTCAAGGGAGAAATATAGACTACCTAACCACCGGTCCCTGTACTGCGGCCTGGGGGCATCTCCTCTACTCTCTCCTTTTCTCTCTCCTCCTCCATAGGATCTCCCTTGATGGGAGGCTCCTCCTCATCTCTTTGATCCTCCTCCTCTCCTACTGGCATGTCATAACCTCAGTGGTTCCTATTTGAAGGACCTGGATCACCTATGGGGTAGTCATAAGGGAAGATAGGATGGGTTCCCTGTAAACTCCAGTATCTGATATATTCTCTACTAACACCTGCATAGGATATCTCAGGGGATACCTCTATATCCTTTGTCTCATCTATCTCACTATCCACAATATCACCTACTGTAGGTCAGCATATGGTACCGGGTCTCTGATAGTATCTCGTCGGATATGCATACCGAGGTATTTCCTGAGGGATCCCTTGTATCAAACCAAACTGTCTCATCACCCTATCATAGTAGTATGGAATCACACCATGACTGGTAGGACCTTCTAGTAGCTTGTGCTACTGTGAATGTCTCAACTGATGTCGAGTATCCGACCACTCTATCATGTGACAATAAGGTCTCCATATCACATCTATACCTAGTATACGGTCAAGGCATACTCTCCAAAAGAGGATATCTTTGTACTACCAAACATCTGCTAGCAGATATGAAAAGGCTCTCAGTGTTCTCGCATCTATCATCATAGGAGTACCTTTTGGTCATGTACATGTGTAATGCTCAAACATCCAAACCTATAGAAAGGTGCACATCGTAAGACTCTCCCACTGGTATCTCACTAACTGACTCAGCTCATGATAAAGATGAGCCAACATGCTATGACCCCATGAGATAGTGACCCTATCACTCTCCATCCTGCGTATGAGATGAGTGAGTGGTGCTAAAAATACTATACCCTTTATGTTGGGCACTAAAACCAAAGCAAGTATACATAGCATCACTCTCCATACCAAAGGTGTCAGACCTGCTAGTATACTTGCCAAAGATATTTGATCTGATTGGGTCCTCATCTGTGATACTCATCCCCAACAATACTCCATATCTACAAAACTCTCGGGAGGACCCCACGGTACTCTTGGTCTAATAGGCTCACCTCGGATCGGAATTCATAGGATCCTGTACATAGCCTCTAGCATGTTCGGGATCTCACTTGATGGAAGATGGAAGGAAAAAGTATCCTCATCCATCTCTCTATCATGGCTGATATCATAGACCGATGGAACCTCAGATGTGGTAGAACTTCTACCCAGTACAATCCCACATCTCTCAATAACTATATCTCCTCCTACTGTAGCTCAGAAATACTCCCTCTGATAGATAGTAGTAACCCTCCGAAGGGATGCTCTCGAAGACGGACGGGATCTTGTAAGCAAAAACATGAATCATATTAGTACTTCTACATCAAACATCTACTATAGCCACCTAACCTAGTCAAGGTCAACCTTTTTGGGTAAAGGTCGACCTTTATGGTTCAGGGTCGACCTTATTGGGTCAGGGTCAACCTTTATGGGTCAGGGTTGACCTTCACCCCAAAAAGGACAAAACATTCCCAGTCAGGGTCGACCTTATTGGGTCAGGGTTGACCTTCCTTGTAAAAACATGAAATTTTCAATCAGAGGCATTAGAAACAGGAACTTACCTCGGGCAGTGGCTGTCTACTGGCCAGGCACTCCCTCAAGACCTCCATGCGGCTTGCTCAAAATTCCTCTCTCTACAGCACTTTGTCTCCTTTTTCAAACTCTGCAAATGGTAAGAATGAGGTGGTAAGTGTCTCTTCCTCTTATTTATAGGCAGTAAATTAGGGTTTTACTAGGGTTTCATTTGAAATTATTTAGGTTAAACTCAAATTTTCCCTTTATATGCATTTAGATAGACATCTATTCTTTCCATCATAACTTGAGTTTGGTAGCTCTATTTTCAATGCTGTCAGAAGAATTGGAATAGTGATTGAGATACCTAACCTCTTGAATTATTTTAGGAAGGTTTAGGACTCTTCTAACTAGTTTAGGAAAATACTTTTCAACAAATTGCATATTCAGTGTATAGAAATCACCTTATCACCCTGTTTCACCTTCCATGAATTAGTAAGCCGAATCAGGGGAGCATAAGGAGCTCTATATACTTCTTAAGATTATCATAGTAAGAATTAGGTGCTCTATGGATTTTCATTAACCTTGTGTGTTGTAAGTTGTGGACACTAATGGTTTCTTGTAGGATCTTTGCATTGAGGACTTGGCTATATCCTTTTTATACTTTATGATGTTTTCTTACTTTAGCTTGCACATTCACGTAGTATCATATCTAAGCCAAAGTGGGGGAAAAATGTATCATCTTAAAATGGAAGCACTTCTAGTTTGATAGGTTTAGCACCCTCATTCAATATTTTATCATATTAGATTCGCATTTAGGATACATTTGTGATTGATTCTACATGATTAGGTGAAATTAGGGTTAAGATCTTATGGATCCTCCTGGATTTCCCTCTCCATGGCTCTTTTCTCTAGGTAGGACCTATGTATTGGTCCTCCTAGGCCTCATCCTACTCTCTCTCTAGGCCTCTAGGCCTTCTTAATATTCTAGAACATTCCCTCACCTTCCTAGGTCCCCGACTAACTTGGGAACCCCTCAGAAACTTTCTGGTGACTTGCCTGAAACCTTAGGTCAGGGTCGAGGTCGACCCTAACCTAGGTCAGGGTTGAGGTTGACCTCAACCTAGGTCAGGGTCAAAGTTGAACTTGACCTAGGTCAAGGGCGAGTTTGACATAGACCTCTGCTGGGTGTTGGTCCCCACTTTAAAATCTGGAGCTTATCGGGGTCCAAAACTTAAAATAGGTCCCCAAGTTTGGATGTGGAAGTGTTTTCTCTGATATTTGAATTAATATATTCCCTTCTTGGTTGGTTATTTTTATTGGACCATGATTCAAGGTGAAATTTTAATTTGGGTCCCTTGTATTGCCATAGGAGGCCTATATTGAGATCTCTATATAAACACTCTCTTTTGCCTTCATTTGATCATGAGACAAAATCGAGAGATGACATGATGAAATGATGATGCAAACAAGAAAGAGGATGATATAGAAAGACAAGCTAGGAGGACATATCATATTCCAATCAAGCATTTTGAGGACAAGCTATTGTGGATCCTCATTGAAGCAAGAAGGCACTTTCTTGAGATCTACTATTCTCAACATTCAAACACTCAAAGGACATTATCATGGGGTAGAAATTACAGATTGTGAGTTGATGGGAATACTTTAGCCTTGGGGGCTTGGTATGCTTTCTTTGTCATATTCAAATCTATGCATCGCTTTCTCATTTCTATGTTATGTTAGGATTGTTAATCTAGAAGATTAGATCTTGATATTGCATAGTTAAAGACTCTTTTAAAAAGAGCAATACACACACACATACATTCTATATTCAGCTATTCGTGGAGGTGGAGATCACCAAAATGGGGGTTTTACTAAGGAAAAACCCTATATAGCCACCCCAAAACCCCTCTTTTCAGATATTTGCAGGTGTTGTTTCCGGGAATTACAGGTGCAGAACAATAGATTTGAGACCAAATTTGGATACCCTTTTCACCGAACTACTGAGATCCATGAACAAATTTTTTGTCGACATTGTGCAGGTTAGGGTCGACATTATTGGGTCAGGGGTGACATTTTTGGGTCAAGGTCAATCTTTTTCATAAGATGACATCAAAATGGAAAAATATTTCTGGGTTTTGTTCATCTTTGTGTTCCAGTTCTGGATCATACTTCAGATTTTCTAGAAACTCATTATAGGCCTCAAAAAATGAATTTTTCCAAATCTGTTATATTATGAGGTAGGTATCTTATCCCACTATTTCTTTGCAAGCTTTCCTCCATTTCTTATCATAATAATTAAGTGTAAAATACTTAAATTGGACTTAGGATCTCTTTCTTTATGCAATTCTCTTTATGCAAATCTAACTTAGGAGATCCTTCGAATAACCCAAATTTAGAACTTAGAACATTGAATTCTACTTACAAATCTAAACTATATTCTTACATTCACTGTTAATCATCTCAAACATTTAATTCATTCATTGAAATAAAGCTAAAAATGATTTCCACAAACCCATAAGAAAATATATTGATAAACTCAAATATGCTTTGTACATTGAATTCATATGAAATATTTGAGTACACTATGGAGACAATGAAATGACTGTTACAAGTGTGATTGTCGTCGCGCCAAAATATTGACCTGTCAATGCCCGATACAACCACTAGACTTATAGAATCCACATGAGGCATTTAGTCCCTTGTTAAAAATCCTGAGGCACTAATACATTTGGTACCAAATTGCAACGGCAGTGCCGTTGCAGTTTTTCTGTCACAACCTTGTCGTTGTCGCAATTGTGACGACAGACCATCGCAATTGCGATGATGACAAGGTTGTGACAAAAAAATTGCAACGGCACTGCCATTGCAATTTGGTACCAAATGTATTAGTGAGGGGAGTGCTGATCATTTTTATAACAATCCCGCCCTCAACATTACCTGAGGGGATTCAAACCTACTACCAAGTTCTGATACCATTTCTTACAAGTGTGATTGTCGTTGTACCAAAAGATTGACCTGTCAATGCCCGATACAACCACTAGAGTTATAGAATCCTTAGGAGGTGGTTATTCCCTTGTCACAAATCCTGAGGGGAGCACTGACCATTTTTCCAAAAATGACAATGTACAATCATTTTATTCTAAACTTTTATTACATCTGAAAAATTATACAAATTAAGACGTTATATCTATGCACTTATAAAACTTGATACTATTCTATTATGCTATCACTAGATAACATTTTCATAAGAAGTTCTAAATGGTCCTATTATTCTCTTTATAAGATAGAGAATGCATACAATCTTTAGACCAACCTACTAGGCAAAAAAATTTACAAAAAAAAATATTCCATTTCTAACCATAACTATCCTTAAGAAAAGAAAAGATGCCCATGAGTTGCTAGACTAAAATCCACAATAGAAATGGAAAATCAAATTATGCACCAATTGTAAACAAAGTTGGTATTGTTTCTGATGTATCATCAATGAATAAATAAAACCAAGTAACATGAAACAAGTATTTTGGATATTTGACGAAGGCACTAATCTCATCCTGACATCTTCAACTACAACGCAGTTTTTTTCTTGACTACGTGGAACACCTGTGGCATAATTGGGTTGGACAAGGTGTCTAGTGAAAGATAAACTCATAGAAAAATTAATATATTAGTGGCCTTATCATCACAATAAAATCCATCTGACACATAGGTAAAATTTCAAAATTGCATTAAATATTTACATTTAAACATTCCCACTCAAAATTTAAAAAATTAATTAGAAAAAAAATATCATTACTGACCCCCAACTTGGTGGAACTTCTACCATAATAATAGGTTCAAATGTGAAAGATGGTAAATATATTTCTACTCAACATATGTAGTAATAATGGTATTGGTATCCTTGATTTCTTTCTCTAATGAAAAAATAACGTCCAATTGATTGACGATATTATCCATAACCTTCTCCTCATCATTAATAACATTAAAATCAAATGGAAACATTTTAGCTTCCACATTCTTGCAATCATCATTTCCTTCTATATTACCTTTCTCATTTAAGAATGAGGGAACAACCAAATTCTATATTCTATCATAGGATTTCATCTCTTCCATAAGCTCTTGCTCATACTTTTTATGCTTTTTAATCCAATTGTCAAATTATTTTAAAAGATCATTATTAATAGGATCCTGGGATTCTAATCTTTCCCTTTATGATTCAAGCCTCCCATGCAACCTCTTATCTTCTTGAAGAGAAGGATGTGTCCTTACATGAGTAGTCCACAAATTATCAATATGATACATCATTTTCTTAAACCTGTATTTGATTAATTCAGAAGACAAATTAAACTTGGTAATCCTTAGCTCTACAACTAGTTCTTCTCCCTTTCTTTGGGACTTCTCTACTTATGCCTCCAATAGGCCTAGTCTACTTATCCTTACAGGATAACTCTATCATTTTCTGATGCCTCCTCATATGAGCCAAATGGTCTTGCCAACTTATTGTTCAGAGCATCATTGTCTTCCCTTAATTGTTGATTTTCCCATTTTAGATTCTAATTTTCTTTAAGAAACTTCTCAATATGAGCTTTAGTAAATCGAGCAACATTAATAGTTAGGTCAACTACATGAATAATATCTGTGTCTTCTATTCTATGTACTAGGAGTTGCCCATAAATTTTTCTAGGGTCTTCAATTAGCAACAGTTTCCTCATAGGTGGGTACAAAGTCCATATGAAAGATGTTTATTCATCAAGATTGAACCATAATCCTATGTATATCTTATCAGTTGATTCTACATCTAATGTTACATTCATTTTTTATTTCAATTTGAAATTATAAAAGCAATTGCAACAATAATGTCCCAACTAGGCAATATCATGACTCTAGCTTCTTGCAAAAAGGCCCGACCCTTCTCAAGAGTCATGATCTTCATCTCTTCTTCTACCTTGTTGTGAATTTCTTGGCTCAAATGTTGTTTCATTTTGGAACTAATGTCTCTTTCTCTTTCTTTGGTTTCATTTCCCTTGTATTCTACAAAGAAAACTTTAAACTTTAGGGAATCGGTGGATTTATCATCTAAAATGAACTTTGTGGAAGGAAAATGTTTGACACCATCAGACAGTTGAGTAGAAGGTTCAATATCAACAAATTCTCTTTGTGGAGGAGGCTCATGTTCCTGAACAATGGGTTGAACAATTTTTTCATATTCATATTCATTGCTACCCTCCTCTCCAAAATCCTTTGATTCAACTAAGAAGACTATCTCTTGTGTAGGTTGAGGAGATATGTGAGCAATAGGAGCAACTAATTCTACCTATATATCACTTATCTCCTTCACATGAATTTTTTCCCAATTATTGTAAACACATATGATGACACTCCGCTTACAAGATCTACTTCATGTTGCACCATTAATTCAAATATTTTTCCTATATCCTCTTCTTTAATAAAGGCACCTTGATAGCCTCAGACATTTCTTACTTTTCACTTCTCATCTATCATAACTTTATTGTAAATGCTATTTTTTATCATTGCATGTTCCTCTGGCAGATTGTTTACTAGATAATCACTTAGTAAATATGACAATATGACCCCAATATTTTGTAGGCCTAGCACTACTATTGAAGCCTTCTGGGTCAAAGTACCTCCTTGTATATCCATCTCCCAAGCAATACTATTTAAGATTTTATCAATGATGACATACCCCTTGTTGGAATGAACACTTAAATCACCAAAATATAAATGACCACGTTAAAAAGATTTAAATGTACATTTTTGGATTCATACATTTGTCACACAATCTCAAGATAAGTCACTCTGTCAGGCATAGTCTTGGGTAACATATAGGGAATTATCTCAAATCTAAACACCATAATATTAACATAATCATTGAATTCATATCAATCACCTCAATTTTGATTAATCTGTACTTGTGGATTGAGGTCCTTGGGCCTTAAAAAACTTTGAGCTTCTAGTGACAAGTTATAGTCACAAGGATGTCCCATCAAAATAAATAATGGCTTGACAAAAAAATCCTTAAACACGATATAATGATTTATTTCACATTTTCTATCCCACACAAAAATCCACATCTAAACACAGTGCCAATTTCCATTACGATAAAATGTCTGAACCCTAAGGGGTTACTTCCATAATACCATATCTTTTACTTTATTTCAAACCATATTCCTAAGAAAATAATAGAGTTTGAATATGATAGCCTCATTGTTGTTGTTGTTTCTGATGAGAATCAATTCCTTGTGCATCTTTTGAGCCAAAAAATAGGCATAATCAAAAGGGAGAGCTCTGTGACTTTGTACATCTGTTGCTAGAACCATAGGGGCTAATAACATATTTTGTGAGCCTTAATTCCTAGAACCTAACATACACCATAATAAGTGTACTGGTAATACTTATTGAACAATGTCATTGAAAAGCCTAGTTCCTCCTTTAGACCAAATGGTACCAAATTTTTATTATTATGTGTAGGTCTATGTAGGGGAAACTTCCATCTATTTTAGTCATTTTACATCCTTTTTTAATCCTCTTGGATTTACCCAATAGTTAATTTTAGGTCCATAATACTATCTAATTGGAAGACTTTACATATCTGATCTCTTGTAATAGGACAAAATCTTGTACCATTTGTAGTATGTATTTTTCTCGATGGGGGGTCATATATGCTTGCAAGAACCCTCATAAATTTTATGTTCAAAACACATTGGGTACTACTAATATCCCCAAATTCATCCTCCATGAAATAAAAGCGGGCCTATTTTTGTGCATCCTTACATAATGTATCTAAATATATCATACCCCATGTCTGGGGTTAGAATATCCCCAAGATCTTTCTATTTTTCTTAAAGTTTCTCTAGTCCATTTTTCATACTTATAGTCCTTTGGGTTTTTTGGGAAAACCTGGGAATTTGATCAATTAGGTCCTGGTTAAGAGGCTTGGAATCACTTTTATTCCTAGTTTTCAACATAGGTTCTGGTGCTTCATTTTTCTATATTTTTGGCTTGGGTTGGGAAGAACTAGCCATATCACCACTCAGGATATTTATACTACCTACCCTAGAGCTCTAATTGTTGCAATAAAATTTACTACTACAACCTAGAGTTCAATTTCACCAATTTTGTTCAAGAATTCACCTCAGGATTCAATCTTCAAGATTTAGATACTTACTTTCTTATGGCGTAATTCAACAATTCTCTCATGGCTTGGAAAATCCTCTCTGCAACTCCTTACAACTAGCTTGTCTTCAAGCACAAAAATTGATTTCACAAATTGAAGGTGGAGACGACTTTAATTAAGCTCATAAAAGTTCAAGCCGCATTGATCACTATTAGTAGAGTCATTGTGTGCCTTTGAATCTCAACCATTAATCTAGAAATTGATGATCATTGACAAATTTTGAATTTATTACTTTGATATGATACCTCCACTTTGTTGAAATTGAAGCCTGAAAAGACTATAATTTCATCTCTTTGATCTACTGGGGTCTCCTTGACACACGTACCATCTATGTCCTCAACCACACTGCATTCTTCATATGTCTAGCAAACTTTATGGAGGATCAGAGAGACAAAGAAAATATCTCTTGGTTGACTGAAATTATCCATATCCTTAACCATTGGCCTCACTTTATGTTTTATCATTCTGTTAGGATTGGATAATACTGAGAGGGGAGGTGAATAAATATTATAGCACTTAATTAAATTCTTCAACCATTTAAATATTAACCATAAACTTTCAGTAAAGAAAAAAACATAAGAAAATGACACAGTACTCATAACACCATATTTTGTTTTCAAGGAAACCCTGGCCAAGGGAAAACCCCGGTGGGGATGGTACCCACAAGCATGTACTAAAGTATAATGTCCCTATTAGGATACCTAGCCCTATTAGGAGCTGAATATTACATAGCACATTTCCTTGTTAAAGGAATTACAACCCTGTTAAAGGTTCACAACACCCTGTTAGGGGTAAACTGAGCTTACAACTCTTACAAGAAAATTTAGGTTACAAAGTGTTCTCAATCATGAACAAAACAAGCAACACTGGTGCTTAGATAGTTCCTTTATAGTTCTTCAATGATCTTTTTCATTCTCTGCTCTACTATTCACTCAATCATTCATCCAAATCACCACAATTATCAACCAACCAACTGCTATCTTTATCAAAAAGATCTTACATATATATCTCACAACTTTACAAAGTCGGCTCCCAATATGAATATTACAAATATTACAAAGTCGACCTTCAATATAAAATACATTCAATATGGTAAATATCAAATGAAAAGTCAGCACTCTTTCATAGTCAACATGGAGTTTATCAACAACCAAAATACAACTTTGATTGTCTGGAGTCCAAGTCATACTCCCTCAATCTTCGCTACTGTCTAACTGCTTTGTATCGATGTTCTGCTGCAATCTGCCTATCTTCAATTCTTTCTAACTCATTGTAGACTTAACCAAAACCAAATAGATCTTAGGTGGAGGTCATACATACCCCATATTTTCTTCCTCTAAGGTCTCTTTCCCTAAATCATCGATCTCGATCTTTGACATCCAAAACACTGTTGTATCTTTGCTTCTATACTTAGTCGATTTCTAAATCATCAAAACTTATCTTTATAGGAATCGATCTGAAACCTAGATGTGTTTCCATAAATGAAAACCAAAAATTGAATCATATTGCACAAAATTAATCACTTTCCAATGATCTCTCCCTTTGGCATTGATGACAACACTTAACAAAAAACATGAATAAGTGTTCCAACAAAGAAAAATTGTCTCATCTATATTCTCTCCTTCCTCTTCTTGTCTCTTATCCCATTTTTATTCTCTTTTCCTATATATTTTTTTCTTCTCTCTTCTCCCCCTTTGACAACAATGACAAAGGTGCATACAAAATAATAAGATTTAGTGCTTGCTCACTAGTTTTAGAATATCTTGAAAAGAATCTTCCAAGATCTTCACTTCTGCATTCCATGTTTTGAAAAATATTTGGATAATGTGAATTAATCCATTCAATGAAAATGATGTGGTCTCGTCTTCTTTCAACTCTATGGCATAGATTTATTTAGTGAATCTGTTACTTTCTCCAAGTCTAAGAGATGAACCTCAAGTATGGATAGCTTAGGAGTGATAAAGCTCTTTAACAAATTAAATCTTGTCAATACTCTCCCTTTCTCATTATCCAATACACTGAGTTTAGCCAAAATTCTTGTGACTTCCTTGTCTAACTCTGTTTTGGATTGTGAAGATGTTTCACAACCGTCCATCATACTGTTCAGAGTTTCCCTCTCTTTGGTGATACTGTCTTCTACATTATGAACATGCCTTATTCGATTCATGCAATAACTAAACAATTTTCTCCCATGTCCAATGCAACTCTTTGCATTTGTCAAGAAATTTTTCACAATGCCTAAGTCCCGTGTGATAGACTTGCAAACTGCTGTTAACTTCTTCTATAAATATGTCTTCTTTGCCTTTTCTGCAATCTTCAATAAATTCTCATAGTTCCCATCAAATTAATCAAGTGTTATTCTCATATTTTCAATGTCATCTTTGTGATGGAAAATAATAGGTACTGGAAGCAATTTTTTTACAGTATCAATTTCTCTTGTAATTACTTTAGCCTTTTTGTCTTCTTTCTATTCTGATCTTTCCTTGGCTTTGTGCCAAGTAGTAAATGTCAATTTTACCAATTCAACTTCATCCACGCTGTCAACATGTACATCACTGCTTGCCAACAATGAGATGGATGATGTGTTTACCTCTTTCTTTTCATCCTCTTGCTAATCTTTCTTCTGTTGTTCTTCCTTCTTCTACTCTTCTTCCTTCTTCTTTTCTTCTTCCTCTTTGTGTTCAGCCTCATCTACTATAGAAGTGTCCATATTCCCTGCACAAGGGTCCTTTTCATCTTGAGAGGTGTCAAGGGTTACTGCCACACCAGAAACATAGAAATCTGGTGGTGGATCTACTCCGCTCTTCTTAGAAGTTGCCTCTGTTGCTTTTGAGTTTTCACCCATTCCCAATTATGTAGGCAAAGTGGTCTTCGGAGGTGGGGGCTTAATAGAAGTATTATTCATTAATATCTTCTCTAGTGCCTTCTGTGTTTCCTCAATGAATTCATCATACTTCCTCGCCATAATTTTCAACAATCTCACCTTGGTCCTTAACAGAGGTTTTAATTCCTTGTATATTCTACCCCTATCTTGTACTGATATCATAGGCAACATGTTATCAATTTATTGGTTCCTGATAGTATCATCTTCAATATGTGCTACATGTTTTCTTATCTCCAATCTCCCATATACGTCTATAGGTATAATTCCTTCAATTTCTAAAAGTATCTTTTTGAAAGTAAGTAAATGTTCAATCACAATGTCTCCAATCTTAAGCTTGTCTGATTCTTCATACCTGTCATAGTATTTATCAATTGTGACTAATTTACCTTGTTCTAATGCTCTCTTCTCTATCATCTTCAAGTTAGGTTTCCATATGTGCTTCTCTATTTTACTCTCTTCTCTTACTGTGCTCTTCTCTTTAGGTGATGTATGCATGCTTGATCTAGTAACTCTAGAAGTAATTTTCTCTGCTTGTGTTGTTTATTGTTGTGGAGGAGGTGGACTATCTACCATAACTACCTTGGGAGTGGGAGGGGCTATAGTACTTCCACTTTTTGGCCCAAGAGATCTTTCTGTCATCTTCTTTTTCACTTCTTTCAATTCTTTTTCTGTCAACCCATCTTTTACACTGCATTCATGTATAAGATTCTCAATCTTTCTCTTCCTCAAACCTCTAGTCTGTTCTTCTCTCACCTTTTCTCAATTCTCCTCATATGTTCCCCATATTTCCTCTGATGTATCAATTTATGATGCAAGAACATGTTCTACTTGCATGGTAAGTACCTCAGAACTTACTTCATAACCCATGGGATAACACCATTTATTTCTGGGTATGACTGCTTCAAAACATACACAATCAGTTTCAACCATGAAACAGATTGTATCTTTGTATTTTTCAACAATGTCCTCATGTATCTTGTATCTGGTTTTCATCTGTCTCTGTAGGATTTTGATCATAGCAAATAATTATCCATCAACCCAAGTAGCATTCTGTCTCTTGTAACTCTACAAAATTAGAATACCAGTAGGTATCCCAGATTTCCAACCACTAGGATGTAAGCCAAGAAATTTGTGCTCAATATGAATAAACATATGCATCAACAATGAACCAAATCTGAAGGTCTTAGTTCTATCCTTCTTCACTAGCTTCACATTTTCAAGGAATTGTTGTGCCAAAACTTTGCATAGGTTATATTTTACATTCTTCTTCACCATTCTCCATGCCATCATGATTACTCCAGTAGATACTGAGTTAGGTCTACTACTATAGTATAGTTTGTACCCAAGTATCATAGCAATCAATCTCACATCTTGCTGAAAGATGTCGTTCACTGTCATTGCCTGTCTGTCCCATTTAGAATGAGTTAGGGTTTCAAATTCTTTCTTTACATGTTTCTCTATAATAGGGATGACTCTAGTGTTTTCCAGTCTAGTGATTTCATGAATTAGGTCACTACAAATACTCACATGTTCATCACCTATCCAAATAAAGTGATCATGAACCCTAATTAATAGTATCTTAAACCATTAATCTTCATAAAATTTGTATGTCCAAAATATTCATTATTCTTAGCTGATCAATGTGTTTGTATTCTTCTCTCATGATTCCATTATCAGTCATATACTTCATCTCATTTGATATATCATTAATTCCCAGTATATAATACTTACAATGTATGTAAGCCCTAATATCTTCTACATGTAACACACCATACAAGGTTTGGGAAAATGATCCCTCTGGGTCCTCTTCACATTAATTGAACAAATGTTTCTTAAATTTATACCTAGGTCAATCTATAACTTCAAAAATAATAGGTGCATCCTGTAACACCGCAAAATTGGCACCTAACAATCTAATCAATTTTGGTGCATTTTCTCATCTTCGAAGTCCTAGTGTATTAGGCAAATTCTTCTCATTGACTTTAATTGACTGAGTTTCAAATGCAGAAAACCCAAATTTGCATAAATCCGACATTACACTTAATTCCTAAATCTCAAATGATTATTAGCTA
>MU225192.1:2691396-2760163 GCA_018584345.1 Thuja plicata | reverse complement strand
TTTGATGGCTCTTCTACACACACCTCCACTTTAAAAATCCTCCGTATTAGAGATGTTCAGGTTGTTGGCTCTCGTTCTGAGGGTAAACTACAACAATCACTCCTAATTAGGAGGCAACAGGTCATCTTAATCACTTTGTAGAGCAAACAATTCATGTTTGTCTTTGCAAATTCATTGATTGAATAAGGACTATGTTGAGTTTTATGTTGGATAGAGAGGTCCACATTTGACATAAGACACATCCATATCTAGATGATGTAAATACCTTTCTTTCACTGAATTTTGAGTTTATCCTTCAATCGATCATGCATGGCCAATGTAGAATAGTCTGAATTTATCTACTCTCTGATCTCCTTAGCTCAATCTTTGTCAAATGGTAAAGAGATAGGTCATCAAATCATGCTTTATACAAGTTTAAGTCATAAATTTCACTTTTACTCAAAACTATCCAGTCGACTATTAGATCTCACAAACAAATTATATGCATCAGGTGATGTTGCACTCTTAGATGTACATTACATAATGTCGGCCAAGTTTATACCCAAGATCGCTCGAGCTTAATCCACAAATTTTGGGGCAGGATATATTCTCATGTCTGTATCCAATGCTCCCCCTAAGGCCATGTTTGGCCAGTTAGGTCGATATGTTTTTCTACCATCAGGTAAAGATCTAGTAGCATCTACTGACTCTCCCTAAACTAATGTCTCACTTGTTTCTTTGATCTTCCATATCTTACTACTATTTCTATCTTCTACCTTCTTAAAAAAACTTTTAAAATCATTCTTTAAATCTGCAACACTCCTGCCAGTATCATTTGCATTCTTTTGTGAATTCATAGGAGGTGGTAATCTTCTTTTGTCTGATCGATTATACCTGCAAAAATTTTCTACATGTCCTAGATTATTGCATTTGTAACATATAGGAGGTCTTCTTTCCTAATTAACTTGTAGCTTACAGTACTTTGCAATGCACCTAATGTTATTACATTTTTAGCATGTGGGTTTCGCTATAGATTCTCTTCCATTGTCTTGTCTATATCCTGATTGATTAGGTTTTATGCATTATGCTTTCTTGTGCCCATATCCATTACATTTAAAATAATAACCAGAAAAATTTATAAAAGGGGCATTACCTCTGCATTCTCTCTTCATGTGTCTAGATCTATTGTAGCCAAAGCATCTACCTCTGAAGGGTCTGATATGCTCTTTAGGTTCTTCAATAAAAGGTTTCTCAACATCAATATTCACATTTGATTTCTCTACCTGATTCTTTGAACATTCAGCTTCATCGAAGCCAATGCCAGTCATATCACCTTTAGGTTTCTATTTGTCTCTTTGTTCATCAATCAAATCACTACTAGTGTGAAGTTTCTCAATGTGTTTCTTTGCTTCAACAAGTTCACCTTTTATAATCTGATTATATTTTTCCATTTCCAAATACTTATTCTTATAGTTGTCAGCCTCATTCTTCATTTGATCTAATGCACTGTTTAAAGCTTCTTCAAATTTATTCTTAGCATCCTTCTGTACCTATATTTCTCTAGCCATAGTCTCATTTTTGAGTTGCTTCACCTAATCTGAACTGTCTTCATCTAAATCATTTTTTATCTGAACCATAAAATCTTGTCTTTTATTTTTGGAAAGCTCAAGTTGTTCTTTGAGTTTCTTTATAAATTTCTCATTTCTTCACATGTTGAATCTCAACTCTCCATTTTCTGCTTTTTCTTTGTCAAGGTCTTCAAGTGCAGCATCAAAATTTTCTTACAAACTGTCCAAATCCATTCTGATCTCCCTCAAGTTGTTAGACTTTCTCTCAAAGGGCCAAAATCTCTAATACCAATTGTTAGGATTGGATAATACTGAGAGGGGGGGTAAATCAATACTATAGCACTTAATTAAATTATTCAACCATTTAAATATTAACCATAAACTTGCAGTAAAGAAAACAACATAAGAAAATGACACAGTACTCATAACACCATATTTTGTTTTCGAGGAAACCCTGGCCAAGGGAAAACCCCGGTGGAGATGGTAACCACAAGCATGTACTAAAGTATAATGTCCCTATTAGGAGACCTAGCCCTATTAGGAGATGAATTTTACATAGCACATTTCCTTGTTAAAGGATTTACAACCCTATTAAAGGTTCACAACACCATGTTAGGGGCCAACTGAGCTTACAACTCTTACAAGATAATTCAGGTTACAAAGTGTTCTCAGTCATGAATAAAACAAGAAACACTAGTGCTTAGATAGTTCCTTTATAGTTCTTCAATGATCTTTGTCATTATTTGATCTTCTATTCACTCAATCATTCATCCAACTCACTACAATTATCAACCAACCAACTGCTATCTTTATCAAAAAGATCTTACATATATATCTCACAACTTTACAAAGTCGGCTCCTAATATGAATATTACAAATATTACAAAGTCGGCCTTCAATACAAAATACATTCAATATGGTAAATATCAAATGAATAGTTGGTGCTCTTTCATAGTTAATGTGGAGTTTATCAAAAATCAAATTACAACTTCAATTTTCTGGAGTCCAAGTCATACTCCCTCAATCTTTTCTATTGTCTAACTTCTTTGTATCGTTGTTCTGCTGCAGTCTGTCTGTCTTCAATTCTTTCTAACTCATCGTAGACTTAACCAAAACCAAATAGATCTTAGGTGGAGTTCATAAATACCCCATAATATCTTCCTCTAAGCTCTCTTTCCCTAAATAATTGATCTCGATCTTCAACATCCAAAACACTTATGTATCTCTGCTTCTATACTTAGTCGATTTCTAAATCATTAAAACTTATCTTTACAGGGATCGATCTGAAACCTAGATGTGTTGCTATAAATCAAAGCCAAAAGGTGAATCATATTACAGAAAATTGATCACTATCCAACACATTCACTATCGAGCATCAAAGATGTTGGATGATATCAGATTTGGATACTATTCATGTTGTTGATATTCATGTTTTGTCACTGATGTCAACATATGTTTCTGTGAAGAGAATAGACTGGTTATTTGACTGAAAGAAGTGTACAGACATTGTACAGATAATTTAGAATGATTGAAGACATGGATATGTGGAAATTTGTATAATGACCTTATTCCTAAGGTCGTTTGACTTGAGGTTACATATTGGTGATGTTACAGATGATTTAGTGAAGACTAGTTTCTGGACTATGACAATAATGCTTGACAGAGAAGGTCTCTATATTTTGTGTATATCTTATAGATGAAGATGTTTCAACATATGCAATATTATGGGATGAAAAAGGACACATTGAAGAATTTTTTTTACTAATCGATAGTTGTGATAGTACTGGTGATGTCAGTTGCGGCGTGTATTCTAGAGGAGACCTATTTTGGTGGCCAACTTTAGACATGTAGCATGTATTATGAATTATGAGTGTAGATTGTGGATCTTGGAGCATAACTAATAGATTGTAATTTATTTTTAATTGTTATAGGTACCATGTGTATCTTAGCAAGGGGTTAAACAATTATCTTTATATTAGAAAATCCTAATTGGCTGACCTAATTAGTTTTTTGTGTATTTGGGAAAGCTTAATTGGCCAACCTAATAAATTATTGTAATAGGGTATATATGAGTGATATTTTCTTTTGGAAAGATTTGGTAAAGATTGAAAAGGCAGAGAAGTGTGAAAGCTACGAGGCTTGTTTTTTTGGATGTAGAGTAGAGTTTGTGATAAGAATACTTCATTGGAACTGACCAAGAAAAGACAATTGCTATCAGACAGTTCACTAGATTGTATATTTCTTATATACAGTTGTTCAGATTGTGAATCCTTGAGGGTGGCTTTAACCTTCTTTGGGTAGTGTACCTAGGAAGCGAGCCTACTATTTTTCTTGACTCCTAATAGGGTCTATCCTCTAATAGGGACTATGTACTATAATATCGTAATAAGCTCCTAATAGGGCTAAATCTTTTAACATGGATACTATACTCTTAGTACATTATTTGTGGGTACTAATTCCCATCGGGGTTTTTCCTTTAATAAGTTTTCCTCGACAACAAGTATTGTGTTATTGTGTTGGCATTTACTGTGTTATCATTTGCATTACAATTTTGGTTTATCAAGTATAAAGTTTAATATTCTATAACACAACTGATTCACCTCCCCTCCCAGTTGTGCTCGTGGACTGTTATTCCCAATAATTGGTATCAGAGCTACTGGTCCTTAGAGAGAAAGATTAATAGCTTGAGGTGATCCTGAAGATGACATACTATAGGAAGGATAGTCCAAAATTTGATCCTGAAAACATTGACAGTTGGAAGAACAAGATGAGAACACATTTGCTATGTTTGGGAATTGACTACTAGATGATCACGAAAAAGAATGAAAACATAGTGACTGAGGATGAATTGGAGAAAGCTACTGAAGATGCTAAGAAGCTATTTTCATGAAATATGGTCACAAGGGAATCATCAATGAGCACACTTTTTGAAGGTGAATTAACAGAATTAAAAAGAATTGGACTCTGCACATGAGATTTGGACAATATTGGAGGCACTATATGAAGGAGATAAGTTTACAAAATAGGAAAATTTACAAAAATGGAGGAAAAATATGGAATCACTGAAAATGAGAGAAGATGATAAAATTAGGGCATATGGACAGAGAATTACTAAAGTGGTTACTAGGATTAGAAACTCTGGAGGTACTTACAGTGAGGAAGAACTAAAGTACAAGCTATAGAGGAGATTATACCTTTAAAACTGAACTTCGCTAGAGAGATGTTGATTGGAAAGCTAACTAATTTTGAGGCCATAGAATTGGGAGATTATTTACCTAAATTTGTGTCAGCATTCAAGGCAATCGTGTATAGAAAAAAAAAGACCTTATCTAGAATTGTGAGCACCGATAATAGTAACTTCGGAGAAGAGCTTGGAGACTATGCTAATGAATGGGAATAGATACAAGAGGAAGAAAGAAAGCTAGATGAAGTGGTAGCACTAATCGATAGAAGAGAAAATAGAGGTAAGGGAAAATTTGAAGGAAAATTACCTTTGAAATTTTTTTCATGTAACAATATTGGTCATTTTGCATCTCGATGTCCTACAAGGGTTCCTAAGTATAAACCTAAGTTTTACAAATCAAAGTATCCTAAAGACAAGGAATGTTATTATGCTAGTGAGGGTGTTTATGATGAATATGGTGACTATGATGAAATTGGATTTATTGCTATAAAGGATGATGAACCTATACATGAAGAAAAAGCCTTAGTATCTCGTGTTGAAAAGAAATCTAGATGGGTTATGGACAGTGGTTGTTCACATCTTATGACTGGAGATAAAAATAGATTTGTGAGTCTGAAAATATATGAGGGTGGTGTTGTTATATTTGGTGACAATACTCCTAAGCTTATCATTGGAGTTGGATCTATTTCTCTAGATGGAAAGACTAATACTAGTAATGTATTACTTGTTGATGGACTTAAACATAATCTATTGAGTGTTGGGAAGATAGTGGACAAAGGTTATCAATTGAAATTCATTGATGGGAAATGCTCTATCAGAAGTAAATCAGGAGACTTGATCACAATTGGTACTAAATCTAGAGGTAATGAATTTGATTTGAATAAATTTGAAGCTTCTTAATTTATTGTGAAGGTTGATGAAAGTTGGCTATGGCACAGAAGATTTTTTCATGTTAACTTTGATAACCTTGTGAAGGAAAGTATGACTAATACTGTAAGAGATCTACCTAAGATTGTGAAGCCATTTAACACTATGTGTAGAGAGTGTGTTATGGGGAAGCAGACCGAAAGTAGTTTTAAAATCAAATCTTATTTAGCAAAAGGGAAGTTGGTTATGGTGCATACAGATCTGTGTGGTCCTACAAGAACAAGATCTTATTATGGTGAGAGGTACTTTATAATTTTTGTTGATGACTTTTCTAGAATGATGTGGGTTACATATTTGAGAGAGAAATCTGAAGCATTTGACAAATTCAAGTTATTTAAAGAAAAAGTTGAGTATGAATCTAGTTTGAAGATAAAATGTTTGAGATCAGACAGAGGTGGAGATTTTACATCAAATTTATTTAATACCTATTGTGAATAACATGGAATATACAGACAAACATCAGCTCCTAGGCCACCACAACAAAATGGTATAGCAAAGCAAAGAAACAAAACTATATTAGATGATGCAAGGAGTATGCTGCTAGAAGGAAATGTGTCACATGTTCATTGGAGAGAAGTTGTTGGTACTGTTGTGTACACCTTGAACAAAATTCAGATCAGAGAAGGCACAAGTAAGACTCCTTATGAATTATGGTTTGATCATACACCTACTATAAAGTATTTTAGAATATTTGGAAGTAAATATTATATCAAAAGAGATAATAAGATAGGGAAGTTTGATGCTAGAAGTGATGAAGGAATATTTCTTGGATATTCTACTAAGAGAAAAGCATATAAATGTTTCAATCTGAGATTGAGGAAGTTGATTGAAAGTGCCAATGTGAGGATAGATGAAAAGCTTCAGATTCAAGAAAGAATATATGACTGTGGTCAGATTACTGAGATGAAAGAGGTCATTGCTAAACCTAAAGAACCTTTGATGGTTGATAATGAGATTGAAGATGAATTAATTGAGGCTACTGAGACTCCTAAGACTCTGAGGTATGTTAAGAAGAATCTTCCTAAAGAACAAATTATTGGTGATGCAAGTAAAGTCATGATGACTAGATCTAGAACTAGAGATGAAATTTGTTTGATTTCTCAAGTTGAACCAAAAACTACTGATGAACAGATAAAGAAAAAAAATACTTGGGAATTGGTTCCAAGACCTAAGAAAAAAAATGTGATAGGAACTAAATGGGTTTTTAGAAATAAGATGGATGAGGAAGGAGCAGTGGTAAGAAATAAGGCTAGACTGGTTTGTAAAGGCTACTCGCAACAAGAGGGCATGGAATATGAAGAAACATTTTCTCTTGTTGCTAGGTTGGAAGCTATGAGATTATTTCTTGCTTATTCTGCACATAAAGAATTTAAAGTATATCAGAAGGATATGAATCAACATTCTTGAATGAAGATTTGGAAGAAGTATACATTGAGAAAGCTGATGGTTTTCCTTTGATAGAAGATGAAGACATGGTTTGTGAGTTAAAGAAAGAATTGTATGGACTGAAAAAAGCACCGAGAGAATGGTATGCAAGACTTAACAAGTAAATACTTCATCTTGGTTTCAGAAAAGGTAATGCAGATAGTAATTTATATTTAAGAAATGATGAAGATGGAATCTTAATCATAGAAGTTTTTTTTGATGGAGGCAATGATAAGATGAGTAAGAAGTTCTCTAAAGAAATGGAAAATGAATTTAAGATGTCAATGATTGGTGAAATGAAATTCTTTCTTGGTTTGCAAATCAATCAGAGTAAGAATGGTATTTTATATCTCAGACCAAGTAAGATTGTAAACCTGTTGGAACACCTATGGTGACTAGTTACAAAATGACTAGTAATGATGAGTCTCAAAGTGTTTTTCAGAAAAAGTATAGATCTATGATTGGTGGTCTACAATATTTAACTCACACTAGACTAGATATTACCAATGCAATTCAAATTGTGGAAAGATATCAGGAAAATCCTAAAGAGACACACCTTGCTGTTGTGAAAAGAATTTTCAGATACTTGAAAGGAATAATAGAATATGGATTATGGTATGAAAAAACAGATGACTTTATTTTGCAGGCTTATACTAATGCTGATTGGGTAGGTAATGTGGATGATAGAAAAAACACAAGTGGTGGTGCATTTTCCTTTGGAAAAGGCTTATTTCTTGGTTAAGTAAGAAGCAGGACTGTATTACTCAATCTACTACTAAATCATAGTATGTTACTGCTGCAATAAATTGCACACAAGTTGTTTGGATGAAACAAATACTGGAGGACATTAGAATAATTTTTGAAGAGCCAGTGGTTATCCATTGTGATAAAAATAGTATAGTGAATATCTTGAAGAATCCTATGATGCATTCAAAAACTAAACACATTTCTATTAAGTATCATTTCTTGAGGGAGAAAGTAGCAGAGAAAGAGATTAAACTGGAGTATATTAGCACAAAGGAATAGATAGTAGATATATTTACAAAACCTTTGCCAAAAGATAATTTTGAGTATCTCAAAAGAATGCTTGGGGTCAGAGCCCCTCCTTGTGAAAATTAATTGATGCAAGGTATGCATCAGTCCAGTGGCTTTCAGAGCTATATCACTTTCTGGACTTGATGTATGGATTTACTCCTCACGAGGAGTAATTGTTAGAATAATCGTGTGCTTGGGTGATTTTGCACCTAGTTATTGGAGAAATGAAGATTTGAAAAAAAAGAAGCTACAATAGATCAAAGAAGACTTATGACACCCTTTGCCATTGCTGCCAAAGGGGGAAAGATTCTATGTGAAAATCCCTACTATTTTGGGGAGATTTATGTTGAGGATATTGAGAAGATTGTATTGAGAGAGTACTTTTTGGGTTGATGGATTTTCCCATATGTTTTCATCAATGGAAAAGGGGGATATTGTTGGATGATATCATATTTGGATACTATTCATGTTGTTTATATTCATGTTTTGTCACTGATGTCAACATATGTTTCTGTGCAGAGAACATACTGGTTATTTGACTGACAAAAGTGTACAGACACTGTACAAATGATTCAGAATGATCACAGACATGGATATGGAGACAGATGTGTAATGACCTTATTCCTAAGGTTTCTTGATTTGAATTTACATATTAGTGATGTTACAAATGATTTAGTGAAGACTGGTTTCTGAACTGTGACAATAATGCTTGACAGAGCAGGTCTCTGTATTTTGCGTATATCTTATAGATGATGATGTTTCAGTGTATGCAAGCTTATGTGATGACAGAGGACACATTGAATAATTTTCATTAATGATCGATAGTTGTGAGAGTACTGGTGACATTAGCTGTGGTGTGTATTATGGAGGAGACCTATTTTGGTGGCTGACTTCAAACATGTAGTGTGTATTATGAATTGTGAGCATGGATTGCGGATCTTGGAGTATAAATGATAAATTTTAATTGATGTTTACTTGTTATAGTTACCATGAGTATCTTAGCAAGGGGTTAAACAATTATTTGTATATTAGGAATTCCTAATTGGCTAACCTAATTAATTGTTTGTGTATTTGGGAAAGCTTAATTGGCTGACCTAATGAATTATTGTAATAGGGTATATATGAGTGATATTTTATTTTGGAAAGATGTGGTAGAGATTGAAAATGCAGAGAAGTGTGAAAGCTGCGAGGCTTGTTTTTCTAGATGTAGAACAAAGTTTATGATAAGAATACTTCAATGGAATTGACCAAGCAAAGATGGTATCTATCAGACAGTTCACTAGATTGTATATTTCTTATATACACTTGTTTAGATTGTGAATCCTTGAGGATGGCTTTAACCTTCTTTGGGCAGTGTGCCTGGGCTATGAGCCTACTATTTTTCTTAACTCCTAACAGGGTCTATCCTCTAACAGGGACTATCAACTATAATATTGTAATAAGCTCCTACCATGGCTAAATATTTTAATAGGGATACTATACTCTCAGTAAATTATTTGTGGGTGCTAATTCCCAACAAGATTTTACCTTTAACAGAGTTTCCTCGACAACAAGTATTGTGTTATTGTGTTGGCATTTACTGTGTTATCATTTGCATTGTAGATTTGGTTTATAAAGTATAAATTTTAATATTCTATATCATAACTAATTAACCACCCTCTCAGTTGTGCTTGTGGACTGTTATTCCTTACAAAAGAGACCAAAAAATGATCTTCATGAATGTTTGACAATATTGGCATCCTTTGGGGAAACTCCATCTGATATCAGAGAGACCGAAACAATGTCTTCTTAATATCTGATATCCTTCATACTTCTATACATGATCAAAACTTCATCAAAGGTTGAAGGGATCAAAAGTTTGTTTCTTCAATGGTTGAAGTCCTTGAAAATGGGAATGGATGCTATTAAATAGGGATGTAAGCTAGATCTTAGGAATATAATTCAATGTGGAAATGTGAGAGATTATTTGAAATTAAAATTCAATATTCCTCACAAATTAGTAATTAGGAATTTTAGGAATTAGAAAATTCCAAAACTCAAAAATTAGCCAATTAATTAATTACAAGACTTATGATGAAAATTAAAGAGGAATATTAGTAATTAATTAAGACTTATGTTTCTTCCATATCTGGGAACACTTAAAACTTTCTCTATTAATCCATAAAGGATTGAGGAGACCAAATGTTTGTCTTCCCAATCTGAATTATCAAAATAGATTTGCATAAGTATTTTCCCTAAAATTGGAGACCAGAGATATTACGGTACCCTTTATTTGATATACATATTCCTTTCAATAAGCATGGCTCTGTGAGCTTCATCTGTTATCTGTTATCTGTGATTGAAGAAATAGAAGAACATCACTTCAATCCAAATGAATCACTTAGACCTTTTAACACAAGACTTAATTGGATATGGAAAAAACATAAAGACAATATATTTTCCTAATAGAACCCTATAGTATGTAGTAGGGCCAGCACACATTAAAGATTACTTTATGCACATCGAAGATTGAAGGGACCCAAAACTACTTTCTTTGATAATAAAGGTTTCCTCGATGGATGTTGGCCCACCACACATCTCTTCCTTCACCAAGTCTAATCAGGGATCGAAGGAACCCAAAAATTATCTCCTAGATGTCCAAAAATTCTCCAACACTTACATTTTCTTGCACATTATCAAATCATCAAGGTTCAAAGAGACAATTATACCATTCTTTCGACATAATAGGTCTATTTAATGAGTCTAACCTTTCTTACACAATGATGACGTCTATCTTATCAAAATTCAAAAAGACTACAAACCCATCTTCTTGATCTTGATAAACTTAATAAAAAAGGGGGATTGACCAAGAAACATTCCTAAGATAGGAGCTAGTAAACAAAATGAATTTAAAGACACAAGTTGCTACTTAACGCGGGTAATTAATTCTTAGCTCAAGCCAACATGAAATTAACCTAGGGAATAATATATGAGGGAAAAAATATTCAATCCAAGCAATTAGACAATTTTTTGAGAAACCCTTGTAACTTTAAAGAACAAAAGTAACAAAAAGGCTTAGGAAAATTTCATAAAATTGAGGTTCCAACACTCTTTACCATTACATGAGATATAAATAAAGGGGTATGAAAATTGTTAAATAAAAAATTAATCCATGAAACATCTCATGAAAATAGGGGGGGGGGGGGGGGGGGTTAATTCAGGCTGTGTATCAGAGGGGGTCACAAGAAAGGAGTTTAGGGAAATATTTTTTGAGAATAAAGGATTCTTTAGTATGCCATGAATGCACATGATATAACCTAGGTTCACTAATTGAAACCCCTATGGTTTAGGCTAGTGATCCCTATTTCCCTCCTTTTCAACATCAAGACTAGAAGTGCTTTCATAAAAGATCAATACTTTTCACCCTCCTTGCAGGACTAGAGCTAAAACTAGATGGAGAAGGTGTGATCTTGATGAAGGTAATACAAAAGGAATCAAGCTATTAATTTTTTCATGAGAAAAAGATGGAACATATAATTCTAAATTAATAATTGTTAAATGTCCATTTTAAAAAGTTCTTTCTAGTGACAAGCTTCATTTTCAACAAAGATAACATCTTTACTTAATGATTACTAGATTATACAATTGATAACACTCTAAATCCTAACTATAACCAATGAATATGAATTTTTCACTTTTATCATCAAAATTTTTCCTTTTTTTTTATCTATATAAGCATATGTCATACATACAAAAACCCTAAGTGTGCAACACCAAGTTTTCATCTGCATCGTGGCTCCTAAGGTGACATATTTTTCACATGTTTTGTTGGACATATACAAATATACAAATGTAGCAAAAAATTCATCCCAAAAAATATTTGGTAGGCTCTTGGCTTTAGGCATGCTTCTAGCCATTCATATAATGGTGCATTTTTTATGTTCAACAACCTCATTTTGTTGAGGTGTATAACTTGCAATCAATTGTCTTTACAAAATTTTTTTTTTCCATACTAGACTTAAATTGCTTAATTTTTATAAAGGAATTTAATTTTTATTTGATGAAATTGACCCAAGTCCCTCTATTAAATTTATCCTCAAAAGTTAGAAAATATTTATTTTTGTTAAGATGCAATGTTTGCATTGGACCACAAATATCAGTATGTAGGGATTCAAGCGGTACTTTTTATCTCAAATTTATTTCTATCAAGAAGGAATACCAATACTACTTACCAACAATACATCCTTCAAAAATTAGATCATCATTAGATATAAGTGGTATTCCTCTCACCATATTCTTTTGAGATAGCAATTTTAGTCATCTGAAATATTTTTGCATAGATCTAGTGTCATAATCTATATTGGTCCTTGTAATTAATTCCAAGGACCCAAGTTTAACTATATGCAAGCCTCTTATGAGAAGATCCTATTGTGAAACATGCCAAAATTTTCTACCATTTGATTATATTTTTATTCTTGTCATAGATGATACATTCAATATTTTCAAATATCATAGAATATCCCTTCTCAACAAGTTGTCCTACTCTCAACAAATTATGTTCCAACCTGAGTACATTCCAAACATTACCGATATATCTTTCTTTACCTTGTTTTTTTAAACCACAATCTCCCCCTTCCCTATGACTTCTAAACATCCTTATCTTCACCAAGCGGCTCTTGTGTTCTTATGGATCATCCAGATGTACAAAAATATCTCTACCTCCTATTATGTGGCTACGATAATCACTATCCAAAAGACACTTTTTTTTATTCTTCCTTGGTAGCATTGCAAGTGAAAATCAAGTTACTATATGATTTTTCATCTTTTTTCTTTAGAAAAATATTCATGTTTTTATTCTTTTTCCAACAATCTCATTCAATGTGTCCAAATTTTTTTAGTAAAGACATTGTACATATAAAATTATCATAATTTTGAATTCCTTTTTACCATCACTTGAATTTCTTATTTCATAACATTTTCTACTTTGTCCACTACTAGAACCTATATTGAAATTGTTATTTCTTCCTCTTCCTCTAAACTTTCATATACTCCTATGAGATGTATCTTCTAATTATTTTTCCTTTTTCTTTGAAATATTTACCTTGGTTTGAAAGGCCTCCGCTAAATTTTTAGCAAACCTATCCATTCTTTACTCATGGGTTTGAAGAGACCCCATAAGCTCATTTACATAGATAAGAATTAATTCTTGTGATTCTTCAATAAAAACTACAATAGGATCAAATTTGGGAGGAAGACATCTTAAGATTATTTCCATATTTTTTTAGTATTCAATTTTTCTCCATTGGACCTAATCTCATTGACAAAAATCATTACATCATTTTAAAATATTTTATGACCAAGTTTTCTAAACTTTTTTAAGCATACAAAGTTTGACTATTTTCACTTTGTCTATTCTAGAAAGCTTTCAACAATAAATCCTAGGAATTTTTAGATTTTGTAGTTGCAAAAACTCTCGAGAAAATGGACTCATGTGCAACTTATTGTATAAAAATCAAGGCTTATAAATAGGGTTTTAATTTTATACTAAAAAAACCATAATTTTCATACTTATCACAACTTGAGAACTCAGAGGTGTGTGTAGAAGGACATGCTACATGATTTGGTATTATAGGTTCTCTCTTTGGTATAGTTCTTCTTGCATGTTTATATTTTCACATTGCATTAGATTAGAGGTTTTATAGAGCTACATGGTAGTCACTATGTTTCAAGTCACATGTGTTGTTAATTATTCTTTTCTAACAACATGGTGGTTCCTTGATCTCTTTATTTTGTGAGTGTAGAGACCTTGGCAGAGCTATGAAGACTAGTGGTGAGATTTATACTACATAAGACTTGTTTCCAAGTTGTGTATATATTCATGGATGTTCCTTGGTAATACATGATATTGATGTTGGAACTAATGGGAAGTGTGTACTGAGAGGGGAGGGGTGAATCAGTACCTCTAAAACTTTTGTATCTTTTAACCTTAATCCTTTAGGTAATCAATTGTTTATCCAGCCATCTATTCTATGCTATATTGATGTAAGATTTGTCAATTCATAAACTTAATCAAACATGTGAACATTCATAGAAACATTCATGCAAGTAAGTGACACATAACACAAGATATGATATCACAAAAAACTCATGTTAGGAAGTAAAAACTGTGGTGGGGATGGCACCCACAAATTCTTCACTATTTGTAGATTGGAAGGGGCCAGTTAAGGCTTACAATTTTATCACTTCTGATGATCTACCCTGTTAAGAGTATCTATGGAGACCTGTTAAAGTATACTATGTTAAGAGCTTTAGCAACACTATTGAGTGTGCACTCGGTTAAGAGATTTATAGTTGGATTGTTAAATCCACCTTCCTTGAAAGGGTTTTTACATTTTGCTTCACTTGTTAGAATGTAATCAAATTACAATTTTACCTGGTGTATGCAATATCCTATTGTTGATTACAGATCCAGTTAAGATTACATATATAAGTACATCACCTAATGTGATTGAATAATACCTCTGATGCTCGGTAACCTATGTACTTGGTTCTTGATAACCAAATTCACCTTTTGTTGTTCTCGTTCATGAAATTTTCAGTCTGATGCATAGATGTGCTCATATGCTTCTTTCATCCTCTCATCCATTCTCACATCCTTAATAATGAATGATTACAACATCTATTTATAAGATAGATTGACCTAATAAAGTTTCACGTAAAACAATATTAACTCTAAGATCATAGGTTTAGAACTTGACCTTGATCTCCTAGTCTATGTTTTTTAAATTAGTTAGACTAATTAAAACACTTACATTAATGTTTCTTGTCCCTAAAGAAATTGTTTTAAAAACAAATCAAGACTCTAAAAATAGAACATGACTGTTTTATCTGACGTGGAAGTCAGATCCACTTTTTGCGGGTTTCAACTGACTTTTAGTTTTTGTCAGTTGGTTATGCTCTGAAGTTAGTTAGACTATTTTTTGGTGTTCCTACTTGAACTGTCTCTCGGGTTCCTCTTTGACTATTCTCTCAGTTTGCACTATGACCTTCTTGTCGGGTTCCTCTTTATCCTTTCCACTTTGCATTTTCGGTTTACACACAAAATTGTGTCGTCAGTTTTCTTTGTAGTTAGCAGTTTTTCGTGATCTCTTATATATGTATTTTTGGTTTTCTTTTCATCCTATCTTTTGGTGTATGTTTACCGAAGATATTATTTGCATACTAATGGAAAAATAATTTCATCAATCTCCCCCTTTGACATTAGTATCAAAAACTGATATGTGCAAAATACTAACAAAAATTTTTAGTATGTACAACATATATAATCCTTAGTCATTTCATGACTCCCCCTATGTATATGTTGGTATATCATTATACTCCCTTTTTTTGTTCTTTTTCTATAGTATTGTATAGTTTCCTATCTGTACATATCATTATTTTCCCCTTTTTTTGTTATTAAGGGAAAAGGTGTATACCTTATAGCTTATCAAAAATGTGAGAGTGTGAAGACTTCATGTCTTCCATCATCTTCTCCCATTGGTCCTTCAGGTTGTCTAGAGCTATGTGCTCGAGTGTAATCCTTGAGTTCATGTCGTAGATGTTGTCTACTACAAACATCTCGGGGGTGGCTATCAGTTGTCTTGCTAAACTAATATGATGTTGAAGTAGTGTGAGATTTGGTAGAAGTTGATCTTGGAGCTCGATGACCTCTTCCCTGAATTGTGTTTCTACTTCCCATAGTTCCTGTTTTAACCTTTTTGTCTCAACAATATTTTCATAATACAACTTTATTACATTGTCCTTGGTGGTTGAGCCTTTAGCACTAGTAGCTAGATCAGAATCCAACTTTTATATTTTGTCACTATGCTCCTTAGTGAATTTTTCAATTATGCTCAATTGTTGGATCAAGGAAATAGCTTCAGTAATTATTGGATCTAATTCGCTTATGAATTCTGAAAGCTTTACCTTGTTTACTGCCACTTCTTGGTTGATATTTTCAACAATTTTGTACTGATATTTCTGCTCTGTTCTCTCCTCAATTTCCTCCTTTACATCAATGTTTTGTGTTGTAATGGCTTTGGTGAGAGTGGCTAGTTGATAAAGGATCAGTTTAATCTAATCAACATCAACATCGGGTACAATATGATGCAAGATGTCCCTAGTTGTTTCTAGTACCATGGAGTCTCAGTGCCTCTTTCTCAACTTCTCCTGTAGTGCCTTCCTCTAGCATATTTCACTGTATTCTTTTAGTGCTTCATAGTCAAGTGTAGTTGGGTCACATTTGGGTATCTCAATGATTTTGTCTAGAGTGACTTCCAACTTACTCTTTTTGGATTTCTTCTTTTTCTTCTAAGTTTCACTTGAGTGTAGAACCATAGCCATCTTCTCAGCTTTGTCTATTGTGCTGGATGAAGTAACTTGTGGTGTTGCCTCTTTTTTCTATTGTTCTTTAGTGTCAACTTGTCAGTTTTGAGTAGACATCTCCACATCAAGCTTTACATTATCTGTAGAAACTTGTTTGGTTACCTTAGGAATGTCATCTTTTGTTTTTGATCCTTCATCGGTATCCTTATGTACTTCATCCTCCTTTTTCTATCCACCCTTCTCAGTAGTGTCTCCATCTATTTTGTGTAAATATCCTTCTATAACCTTGTTAGTTTTGGTTACAATATGAGTGTCTCCGATGACATTCGGTTCATCGGTGTTATATTTCTTTCCTTCATCCCCTACATCCTTGGGAATGCTTGAATCTTTGTTAGGTGATTTGTCTTTTTCTTGAAGTATATTGATGGCTTGCATCAATATTGGCATGTTGCTTGATATGTTCACCTATGAAGTGTCAAATATTGTGTCCTATTTGTCAGTCTTATCCTTGGTAACAGTGACATCTTCATCTTTTTGTATTTCTTCTACTGGATCATCAGTTATGTCAATGAAAGTGTTATCCACAATGTTGTCCATAGTGGTGTCTGACCATATCTCATCTACAACGTCCATATCCTTGTTTCCTTTTGTGTCTAGCTCCTCCTTGTCCAATTCAACATCTGTGATGATGATTGGTTATGTTGCCTCAGTAGCTTGATCATTCTTGATTTCTCGATCCTTGGTTGGAGCTCTTTATGGCTCGGGACTTGTATCCTTTTCAGGAATATCAAGTATTTTTCTCTATTCGGCTTCTCTTTTTTGGTCTAACTAAAGTAGACATCCTTTTAGCACTTGGTAGGCTCTCATCTTTGGTGAGAACCTTTTGGAATGAGTCTTCATCATTGCTTTGATTTCCTGCATTTTGGATTCGGGAGGCATGACTGATACTAAGGCTCTTTCCCTGATTTCTTTCTCGGAGTGCAAGGCAAAAGTCCATCTTGCCGATAGTCTATCTTGAAGTTCGTTGGGAATTTTGTCTACCAGTTGTATTGGGAGGTAATGGTATATACACATCATTTCAATTATTTCCTCCTCAATCTTATTTTGATCCACGGGATCCAATGTTAACCATTTCTTGACCTTCCTACTATTTTCATTACTTGATTTGATCATGTGTGCACATACCTCATCAACTGTTTTAGGTATCTTTCTCTTTTCTTCTTGAACACCTTCATCTTTTTCTGTGTCCTCAATATCTTCCCTGGTTCTAATGAGCCTTCTTCTCTTTGTTGTCCCTCTTTTCTTTGTATCCATTTTCCTCTTGTAGATTCTTACCTGTCCTTTCTTCAAGGGTGAAGGAATTGAGTCCTTAGCTACTTGGCTTATTTTCCTTGAAGTAGCTATGGTTCTTGGCTTCTTTTTTGGTGTTGGTAATGGAGTATCTGACTCTATAGAATTAGATTCACTTACCTACTTAGCCTCATCGACGGGTGACTATCCTTCGGTTTCTTCCTTTTGTTCAGTTTCCTCCTTAGTAACCGACAGTCTTTTCTTTAAATTCTTAACTATTGTATCTTTCTTCCTATCAATATTCTTTACAACCAATCCAGTTTTGATTCTTGATTTGGCCTTCTCATAATTTCCTAACTTTGGTTGTGTCTTGTCTAATGGTTCATTTATCAATGCATCGATTCCATTGGATACTTGATCAATATTTACCTCATATTCCAAAGGTTGTAACCATGCTATCCTTGGTACAATAGGTTTGATGTATGTGTGGTCGATGTCAACCATAAAACATTTATCATTCTTGAATTTCTTAGTAAGTTGTTCAGGATCCATACTCTTTTTTGCATTCGGTCCTTGAATCCTGTATAGTACTCATTCATGACATTTTCAAAGTTGTCTCCCAATGATGTTATGTATTCACTGATCTGCATGGTGACTAGTCTTGTGGTATACCATTTTACATCTCTTACTGATGGAAATGATTCTTGGAAGTAAAATAAAATGCACATGATAAGTGAGCCAAACTTTTATGTATTTGTCTTTGCATTTCTTATTGTTCTCAGGTTTTCTTCTCGCTGGTTAAGTAGAAGTTCCGACAATTCCAACTAAGTACCTTTCTTTACAATATTATATGCAATTTCCACTTCTCCAGATGCTATGTTGTTCATCTTGCTAGCTTGGAAGAATTTTTAGCCTAGGACATGTTAGTACTCTAAAAATTTTGAAGAAATTTGGAGTTACTAAGTAAACATTTCCCTAAAAGCTTCTAAAGAAGGCCGACTTTGAATACATGCAAGAAAGAGGCCTATTGTTTTTATGAGAATCAGCTTGGGATATGTGTTTAACACCTATCATTTGACAAATGGAATAGGTTCCAGCTCTCAGATTTGAGTTTTGACATGTTTTGGAGATAGCCATTTGGAGGCGTTTACCCAAATCTGCATATTGCATATTTTCCAATTCTCACTAAATGACCTACTTTAGAGGTTTGTATCTCTGACCAGTTGGATAGAAATGACATTATGGAGTGTTCTAGGATTTTATAGACATGAAAGTGAACCTCTATGCCCATTTGCAAAACCCTACGAATTTGTTTGCACCGTTTGCCAAAGTCATTCTGTTTGCAATTGATGATCTTTTTCTAAGTCTCAAATGCAGAGTAATGAAATAGCCTACATTGAGGGCTTGCAATATGTACCTAGATGATTTTTCATGGATAATTGAATGCTCCCCTATATTTTAATCATGAAAAAGCTCCCCCATGAAGATTTTCAGGCTTATGCCAATCCGTCTGCATTGGTTTTCTCACTCAATTTCAAAGGCAGTTTGTGAAAATTGACAGTGTTAAACAGAGTAAAGTTTACAAAATGGTCAACTTGGGAATTTAAAATATATCACTTCTAAAGGCGTCATGGAGATATGATTTAATAGGATGCTATTAAACATGAAATACTTTATGTTTTCTGGATTTGGGAGCTCTGGTAGGCCTTTTTGTTAGTTTTTAAGGCCATTCCCAGAGGCCAGTTGTTGTTTGTCATATCAGTATTGCAGAGATATAAAAAGTTGTTTATAATGGTGTCATTTCAATGCTTCATGGGAAAATTTCACAATAGGCTATGTTTTAGTAAATTGAAGATGGGAGAGGTGTCGAAGATGCACAAAGTGAACTTGATTTGGGATTTTCCAAAGTTTTGTATGAGATGCCTCTTAAGCTTGGAAGTTCATGAACAAAATGTTGTCGGTAAGTGAAGTCATGCAAATCAACATGGAATAGAAGACAGTGGTTTGAATGCTCTATAAGAAATAAATGAAAATATGGAAGAAAAAACATAGGCATGTGACCTAAATACAAAATGTGGAAAGTAAACAAAGTCTCTGAATCATTTCAAGTTTTAATTGCAAATGTGGGAGCACATCTAGTCATGTTTTTAATCATAACTCCAAAAATACGAACTCGATCAAGATGAATTTCTAATACGTATGAGACGACCATGGGTGTACTCTATAGCTAAAATTTTAGAAAAACCCAGATTGAAAATCAAAAGTTATGGTCCTCTAAGTATTTGCAGTCGCGGACTAGAAATGAGCTCGTCGCGCAGTCGCAGACCAAAATTGAGCTCATTGCTCAGTCACAGACCAAAAGTGAGCTCATCATGCAGTAATGCATGATTTCCAAGGTAATGAAAAAGGCATGCGAGTTGGTGATTCGGCTCATCGCGCACTCGCACAGGATGCAGTCGCTCAATTGCGGACCAAAAGTGAGCTTGTCACGCAGTCACGAACCAAAAGTGAGCTCGTCGCGTAGTCGCGCATGATTACCAAGGTAATGAAAAAGGCATGCGAGTTGGTGATTCAGCTTGTCACGCACTCGCACAGGATGTAGTCACTCAGTCGCAGACCCAAAGTGAGCTTGTCGCGCAGTCGCACATGATTTCCAAGGTAATGAAAAAAGCATGTGAGTTGGCGATTCAGCTCGTCGCACACTTGTGCAAGATGTAGTCGCTCAGTCGTGGACCAAAAGTGAGCTTGTCGCGCATGATTTCCAAGGTAATGAAAAAGGCATGTGATTTGGTGACTCAGCTCATTCCGCACTCGCATAGGATGCAGTCGCTTAGTCACGGACCAAAAGTGAGCTTGTCGTGCATGATTTCCAAGGTAATGAAAAAGGCATATGAGTTGGCGATTCATCTCGTCGCGCACTTGAGCAGGATGTAGTCACTTAGTCATAGACCAAAAGTGAGCTTGTCACGTAGCCGCACATGATTTCCAAGGTAATGAAAAAGGCATGCGAGTTGGCGATTCAGCTCATTGCGCACTAGCGCAGGATGCAATCGCTCAGTCGTGGACTAAAAATTTGCTTGTCGCGCACTCGTAGAGGCTATGTAGAGGTGGATTTTTAGAGCCAACCAGGAGGTGACACTTGGAAGATTATGGTGAGTTCTGGAGGATTAAAATGCATATTGAAATATTAAAATGAAATATCATTTCATTATAATAGTTAGACTATTGAATTGACATATAAATTCAAATATTTCAAAATATTTCAAACTATTGAAAAGATATGCACTCGAAGGGAAAGTTTGCTTAGTGATTCAGGGGGCATTTTTTATCAAAAATATTAAGTGTTATATACCATTGGAAAGGTATTGAGATGAAGATTTGGATTTTTCAATCCTTTTGGGTGTAGATCAGATCAGATTTTTGTAGTTGCAGAAGAGATCAGTTTCAGATATTTTGGGAGGAATTGACAGGTGTCAGTGAAAAATTTGGTTTTCTCAATTCCACTATATCTCTTGTCTTCTCAATTGTACAGGGATGGTGAAATTAATGCTGCAAGGAAGCTTTCTGATTTTTTGTGTCTAGTTTTGAGTTCTTTGTTGTGTAAATGTATTGAATCAAAAGTTTTTTGATGAAAAGAAAATGGAATCCCTTTCCAGTATTTTTCTGATGTCTTTGTGTTTGATCTTGAGTCTTTGTGCATAAATTTTTAAGGCATTTTAGTGCACCAGTTATAAGGTAACTATGAATTTGTGTTTTAGTTTCTTTCAAGGAAAGAGTAAATCTCTCAGACAAGTTCAAAGGTTTCAAGGTTTCACATGAATTTGATGTCCAGGTGTTGGAGTGAAAAGAATGATTTGTAAGGAACTTCATTTGGGTCCTGTATGTTTGGATTTAGAGGGTTTTCTATGAATGTATGTTTATATGAATTTGTTTCCCAATAGACAAGGCATTGGTCTTTGCTTCTTTATGCAGTTGTCATCATTAATCCATAAAATCAATTCAATTTACTTTTCTGTTTAAAGAGTTGTAAATGATTGTCGGATTTAGTGTGATAGACAGGAATCCATCCCTTGATTCAATGAAAGTGTGAATCCAATAGGTACACCTGCTTGAACCTTTGAGCTTGAAGTGTAGGAGGTTTTTTCAATCCTTGTTAATTAACCTTTTCTTTGACAAGGTCAGGGAAAAATGCTAACATAATGGTTACTCTACTGGGGATTGGTTGTAATCAATTATGTTTGAATCTATCCTAGAATCTCTAGTTTTGAAATAAATAGTCAAGTAATGGAGTCTAAAATTTATTTTAGATCTGTGTAAGGATACCTGGAAGGTGATTTCATTTGTAGTAATTATAAGAAAGATTTATGCGGCTTTGCTGGTTGGAGAGAACCCAAAAATAAATGTATATGTTAAATGGCTCTTACTGTTTGAAGATTTTCCTCTGCAAGGAGGTGGTGAATCTATGTTGAAATGAACCCAATGGAGCTATCAAGAAGGCTCTAGATCTGCCAGATTTCTAGTCAAAGAAATAAGAGCAGAAGCTGCAATTTCTTTCAGGTAATCCTTATATTTCATGTGAAAGAAAATTTCCTTATGAAGTGAAATAGCACTAAGAAAAGGAAATAATGTTCATAAGATGATAGTGCTTCTCGGTTGATGAATGTGTTCTTTATACTTTTGAGAAGTATGTTTGTATTCTAATTTTCATGCTCATTTGGGAGATAATTTAGTAATTTGTTAAGAGGGCATGAAAATGTAAATCGATGGAGCTATTGTTGTTAAGATAGTATTTGTAATAGTATGAATATTATGATGTATGAATCAAATATGCTCCCTTACATGACTCCAAATGTAGTTATGAGTTCCAGTTAGCCTCAACCCTGTAATTTGAAAAGGGGTTTTAGTATTAAATTGTATGCGGCTCTAAATTTTGAAGGTATTCATGGTTACCCAACTGCTTTTCCACCTGAAATCAGAGAAAAATTGCCTAGATTCAGGGGTGAGAGAGATGAGAATGTTGAGAAGCATCGTAAAAGGTTCATGGACTTAATTCAAGATTTTGACATTGAATATGAGGACAACATTATGAGGTTGTTTATCCAGTCTTTGATAAATGATGCAAGATGGTGGTTTACCTGTTTGCCTGAATATTCTATCTCTTCGTGGGAGGAATTAAGATCATCATTTTTGGAGTGGTTTGGAAAAAAGATCAATCCAGTTGCAGCGATGAAGGATTTCATGGAGATAAAAATAAGGAATGGTGAGTTGATCCCTCATTTCAATCTCAGATTTGCAGAAGTATTGGGTCAAATCCCAATAGAATTCAGACCAAATGATGCTTTTTGTTTGGCTATTTATTTTGGGGCATTTGATAAAAAGATAAGTTACTTGTTAAGAGATAAGCAACCCAGAACTTTGTATCATGCTTTTATGACAGCAGTAGATATTGATAATAATTTAAGATATGAAATCATTCCAAGGGGTTTTTCATCTATTGGAATTCTCTCTCATAATATATCAAATGCAACAGATAGGTGTGGATTGATAAATGAAAATCAATGTCAAAGTATCTTTATCCTTGCTGATCTTAATAACCATGAGTTAAATTTTGTTTCAAAAAAAAATGAGGAAAGTAAAAAGGAGGCAAGTGTTTTATCAGACAATGATGTTGCAACCTCAACTGATGAAGTCATATCAGAATTTGTTGATACTAATAGTGAGGATATGTATGAGAAATCAGTTGAGGAAGAAGATCCATGGATTCACAATGGCTCTAATTTTTGTGAGGATAAAGTGATGGTTTATATGCAGCCATTTAAAGAAGATGAAGACATGCCATATGCTGGAGATGGTTATGAAGAGGTTGATTTGTCTAAAATAGAGATGAATTCTATTGTTTCAGCTAACAATGGTGATAGTATTAATTATTCAATTTGTATGCTTTCATCATATGATTTTCCATGTGAAGTTGTTGCTAATGGATTAATGTCAGACTTGTGTGAACCGACCTTAGAAATTTTTCAACAAGAATTACTGCTTTTCCAAAAGGAAGTTAATCATGTTGATGTTACCTCTCATAAAACTGATTTACATCAAGGAGATGTGTGCCAAGATGATAATATGTACAATGAACTGCCTGATGATTTATGTGTACCTAAGTTTGAAATGTTTGGTGTGGAACTGGGAGAGGATTCAGATTCTACTTCAGATTATTTTCTTCAGCCAGAGCTATGTTCATTTTTGCAAGCATGGGATGATGATGAAAGTGTTGATGCATTGTCATTTAAAGATGTTGAAATGAATCAGCAAGGACATGTCAACTATTAGACAGAAAATGAGTCTTTTCTTTTTCCAATTCAGCATGTTGATATTTATCAGGATGAACTAAATATGAAGCCACAAGTGGTAGTTCATCATGATTCACTTGAGTTCTTGCGTGATAAATATTGGATGGAATATGAATCTTTTTCCTTTGATGTCCAAGCACTAGTTGAATTAAATCAGCATCCTTCCAGCCATGTAGTGAATTTGGAATGTTTTTCTTTTTAGCTGGTTGGAAATTTAAAAGAATGTGACAGCCTTGTGTTACATAGTGATCAACACATTTTGTACTTTTGTGATTTTCCAATGCATATTGAAAATAAAAGTACTGATTATTTTATATGTGATATGCTGAAGATTTGTGGCAGTGTGTTGGATCAAGCAGATGAAATTGATGTTTTCAGTTTACCCATGTTTCATGGATATGAGAACCATATTTTTGATAGGGGTAAGTGTTGATTTAAGATGAGGAAGGGCCTATGGATTTTGTGAATAATTTGTATATTTATGAAGTTTCTTTATTTTCAGTTGTGTGGTGTGTGGTTTTCAATAAAGATTCCTAGTTTGAGAAGAGAATAAAGAGAAGAGAAAGAGGGAAGTCTACTTTGTTTTTGAATGATCTGTTGTACCAATGATTCTAAATTCTTTGCATGCCCACATGGGGCACATGTCCCTAGATAGAGCCACTGTTAGTACTCTCAAAATTTTGAAAAAATTTGGAGTTACTAAGTAAACATTTCCCTAAAAGTTTGTGAAGAAGGTCGGTTTTGAATACATGCAAGAAAGAGGCCTATTGTTTTTATGAGAATCCGCTTGGGATATGTGTTTACCACCTATAATTTGACAAATGGAATAGGTTCCAGCTCTTAGATTTGAGTTTTGACATGTTTTGGAGATAGCCATTTGGAGGCGTTTGCCCAAATTTGCATATTGCATATTTTCCAATTGTCACTAAATGACATACTTTAGAGGTTTGTATCTCTGACCAGTTGGATAGACATGTAATTATGGAGTGTTCCAAGATGTTATAGACATGAAAGTGAACCTCTATCCCCATTTGCAGAACCCTGCGAATTTGTTTGCACCGTTTGCCAAAGTCATTCTGTTTGCAATTGATGATCTTTCTCTGAGTCTCAAATGCAGAGTAATGAAATAGCCTACATTGAGGGCTTGCAATATGTACCTAGCTGATTTTACATGGATAATTGAATGCTCTCCTATATTGTAATCATGAAAAATCTCCCCTCTGAATATTTTCAAGCTTATGCCAATCCGTCTGCATTGGTTTTCTCACTCAATTTCAAAGGCAGTTTGTGAAAATTGACAGTGTTAAACAGAATAAAGTTTACAAAATGGTCAACTTGGGAGTTTAGAATATATCACTTCTGAAGGCATCATGGAGATATGATTTATCAAGATGCTAGTAAACATGAAAGACTTTATGTTTTCTGGATTTGGGAGCTCTGGTAGGCCTTTCAGTTAGTTTTTAAGGCCATTCCTAGAGGCCAGTTGTTGTTTTTCAGATCAGTATTGAAGAGATATAAAAAGTTGTTTATAATGGCTTCCATTCCAATGCTTTATAGGAAAATTTCACAATAGGCTACATTTCAGTAAATTGAAGATGGGAAAGGTGTCAAAGATGCACAAAGTGAACTTGTTGTGGGATTTTTCAAAGTTTTGTATGAGATGCCTCTTAAGCCTCGAAGTTCATGAACAAAATCTTGCCGATAAGTGAAGTCATGCAAATCAACTTGGAATAGAAGATAATGGTTTGAATGCTCTGTAAGAAATAAATGAAAATATGGAAGAAAAAACACATGCATGTGACCTAAATACAAAATGTGGAAAGTAAACAAAGTCTTTGAACCGTTTCAAGTTTTAATTGTAAATGTGGGATCACATCTAGTCAGGTTTTTAATCATATATCCAAAAATACAAACTGGGTCAAGCTGAATTTTTAATACATTTGAGACAACCATGCGTGCACTCGATAGAAAAAATGTCAAAAAAAATTAGATTGAAACTCAAAAGTTATTCTCCTATAATTATTTACAGTTGCAGACTAGAAATGAGCTCGTCACGCAGTCGCGAACCAAAAGTGAGCTCATCACTCAGTCGCGCATGATTTCCAAGGTAATGAAAAAGGTATGTGAGTTGGTGATTCATCTTGTCATGCACTCACGTGGGATGCAGTCACTTAGTCATGGACCAAAAGTGAGCTTGTCGCACAGTTGCGCATGATTTCAAAGGTAATGAAAAAGGCATGGGAGTTAGCGATTCAACTCGTCACGCACTCGCGCAGGATGCAGTCGCTCAGTCATGGACCAAAAGTGAGCTCATCACGCATGTTTTCCAAGGTAATGAAAAAGGTATGCGAGTTGGAAATTCAGCTCATCGTGCACTCACATAGGATGTAGTTGCTCAGTTACGGACCAAAATTGAGCTCGTCGCACATGATTTCCAAGGTAATGAAAAAGGCATGCAAGTTGGCGATTCATCTCATCGTGCACTCACGCAGGATGCAGTTGCTCAGTCATGGATCAAAAGTGAGCTCATTGCACACTCATGCAGGATGCAGTCGCTTAGTCATGAACCAAAAGTGAGCTCGTCACACAGTCACGCATGATTTCCAAGGTAATGAAAAAGGCATGTGAGTTTGCAATTCAGCTCGTCGTGCACTCGCGTAGGATACAGTTGCTTAGTCACAGACCAATAGTGAGCTCATCACATAGCTGTGCATGATTTCCAAGGTAATGAAAAAGGCATGCAAGTTGGCAATTTAGCTCGTCGTGCACTTGTGCAGGATGCAGACGCTCAGTCACGGACCAAAAATTTGCTTGTCGCAGAGGCTATGTAGAGGTGGATTTTTAGAGGCAACCATGAGGTGACACATGGCAAATTTTGGTGAGTTTTGGAGGATTAAAAAGTAGATTGAAATATTAAAATGAAATATCATTTCATTTCAATAGTTAGACTATTGAATTGACATATAAATTCAGATATTTCAAACTATTGAAAAGATATGAACCCAAAGGGAAAGTTTGCTTAGTGATTCAGGGGCATTTTTTATCAGAAATATTAAGTGTTATATACCATTGGAAAGGTCTTGAGATGAAGATTTGGATTTTGCAATCCTTTTGGGTGCAGATCAGATTTTTGCAGTTGCAGAAGAGATTAGATTCAGATATTTTGGGAGGAATTGACAGGTGTTAGTGAAAAATTTAGTTTTCTCAATTCCTCTATATCTCTTGTCTTCTCAATTGTACAGTGATGGTGAAATTAATGCTGCAAGGTAGCTTTCTAATTTTGTGTGTCTAGTTTTGAGTTCTTTGTTGTGTAAATGTATTGAATCAAAAGTTTTTTAATGAAAAGAAAATGGAATCCCTTTCTAGTATTTGTCTGATGTCTTTATGTTTGATCCTGAATCTTTGTGCATAAATTTGTAAGGCATTTTAGTGCACCAGTTATAAGGTAACTGTGAATTTTTATTTTAGTTTCTTTCAAGGAAAGATTAAATCTCTCAGACAAGTTCAGAGGTTTCAAGGTTTCACATGAATTTGATGTCCAGGTGTTGGAGTGAAAAGAATGATTTGTGAGGCACTTCATTTGGGTCCTATATGTTTGGATTTAGAGGGTTTTCTATGAATGTATGTTTATATGACTCTGTTTCCCAATAGACAAGGCACTAGTCTTTGCTTCTTTATGTATTTGTCATCATCAATCCATAAAATCAATTTAATTTACTTTTCTATTTAAAGAGCTATAAATGATTGTCAGATTTAGTGTGATGGGCAAGAATCCATCCCTTGATTCACTGAAAGTGTGAATCCAATAGGTACACCCACCTGAGCCTTTGAGCTTGAAGTTTAGGAGGATTGTTTGATCCTCATTAATTAGCCTTTTCTTTGACAAGGTCATTAAAAAACTCTAACAGGACACATGCTCCAAATTTCAATTCAATATCGGTGATGGTGGATACCTTCAGTCCTCTGCCACCACACTTGGCTCCTATGTTCTTCTCAATATTAGCCTTGGGTGGGTGTTTCAATACCTTTACCTTATTAGTTATAGGGTAACTAGTGACTACATGTATAACATCTCGGGTTATCATCTTAGGCTCATCCAGCCATAACTTGTGATTGTGAATTTGGCTTAGTACTAACCGAATCCACTTGGTTTTGAATAACTTTTGGGAAAATAGGGCATTAGTGAGCCCTTTCACCTCTATGTGTTTGTGTTCATCTTTTATTCATCCATCCTCATTACATAGCTTCTTGAAAGCTTGTTCCACCTCTAAGTCACCAACTTCTGCAATCTTGTAGTGGATGTATGCTCGCACGTCTTCAACGAGAAACACCCTAGCTAGTATTTGCGAGAATGCTCCAGCATTGTCGGGTTGTGATGCAACCTTAGGGAAAATCTTGTAGTGAGGTTCCTCATAGGTAGAATTCTTGATAAGTTTAACCTTATCCTCCTTGATGTTTTTCAGCTTGGTGGTTCTTGAGGTTGTGGCCATTGCTTCAGATATTTAGGACTTTTTGAAAAATGCATAAAATAGAGTTCTTGATTGTCATAGGAACTTACTATTTACACCTGTAGTGGTCACTGATCTATTGGAGTGCTTTGGGTTGAGTTGAAGTTTCTCTATGATGCTATCACTTTGTGCTCAAATTTTTCTCTCATTGCTCTGCTCTATTCGTCAGTGAATAATTAAACCCTTTTGTTGCCCTTTTATAGATTTTTTACCTAAAAGTGAGTCATTAATGCTCAACCACTCCTCGGTGTGTGAAGACAAAATCATCGGTTTGAACATTAACTTCTCTCTTTGATGACAACGTGATGTTTCAGGGCAGTTGTCTAACTTCTCACTTTTATCGATGGGTTTTGGTGTTTTGCGACCATGACTCATTCAAATTTCTTGATTACCAATGAGTCTCAATTTACACTAGCAACTTTGATTTTACATGTTAACCGATGATTCTTGGTAAGTGTAGGCATTTTTAGCTTTGATCGTATACCAATTTATTTTGGTATCTATTGCCTGATAGAATGGTTATCACATATTTTAACAAGTAATACCATGATGCATCTTTACTTATGCTAATTTGGCATTTTATCAACATATTATAGAACTGATGCAAAATGCTACTTAGTGTAATGCACTTCCATACTTACTTGTTCTACTTAGGTGGGGGTGGTGATGTCATTGTTAGACACCTAGATTTGCACCTTTACCCAAGCTCTCGTAGTCTTGGTAATCTAGTGTAACATGGGAATCATCTCTAGGTTATGGGAGCTTTCTAACCAAGATGAGACCTCTGGATTCTAGGCCGGTTCCTCTTGATATGTCACCCAAGTTTGTTTCTTAACATGAAAGTAAATTCTTGAGGGGAAAGGGATAGAAGGAATGTAGGAAAGGAAAATAACTGAAAGCAAATTATCCTACTAGGTGATACACCGAAGGTCACTTGAATCATAACACATTAACCAACCTCAGCATGAAACCTCAGATCTAATAGAACACAACTTTCTAGATAGGCTTGCATAAATATTTCATAGAGAGGTCTGAGATAAATAGAGGCTATTCAGGGAAAGAAGTAATTTCACAAACAACAGCATGTTCACTATAAGTAGACATAGACTATGACCTGCAAACAAACATCCACTTCTGTAATTGGGCACAAAATGAGACAAAATGACAGGGGATTGAAGAATATCCACAAACTCATCTAAATTAGATCACCCACATTAGTACACAAAATTGCAAAAAGAAAGAGGGCTTAGAAACTCCAATCTTTCTCTGAAAATCATTCAATATATTCTAATTCAGTAAGATAAATCCAGACAAGAAAGCCCAGGGATAGAGAAAATGTCACAAAAAACCTTTGCAATATCTGAATATCAATGAAAGATTACATACTGTAAAAGTTAGAGGGCAGAAAAAATGCCACGGATAACTTCTAAGTAAGGAAAGCTCTGAACTCTAAAAAGTTCCCAAAAAAATATATATATACTCCCTAGCTCGTAGGCTTGGAGTCCCAAAAATGATTAGGGTTACATTACAATATGTTTTCTTTGAATAACATAAAACCTAACTGTCCCATCTATTAGAAGAAACTCTGAGATTATCCATCAAAGATCAGATACATCTTTGAAAAGAAGCTTTGTTATAATGAAAATCTCTAAGAAAAAGGTGGTGAATCTGATATGAGAGAAGCCCAGTCAAAACACATGTAATGAAATCTAATTAGGAACCCCTATTTGGGTCAATCTGGTCTTTACTATTTCGTAGAGAATTTTTCTAGAAATTAGATTGCCCCTTCAAAAAAGCTGACTTAACCGTAACTTCCTCTAAAAGGTCACCCCTTATCCATCTAACCTCTACTAGTTGGATGCCATTATTGTTCAAATCTGATCTACAAAGATATTTTGAATTTAAAATATAAAAATGGTCATGTGGCGCCATCCTTTTCTTTGTCTTTGACCTATTTAACCCGTGCTTCTAACCTTAACCACCATTCGATGGTAGTTTTCTTTCCTTTTTTGTGCCATCAGGTCTCCTGAGTTTTCACTAACCGCAACTCAGATTAAGCGACCCCGCGACCGTCATAGATTTTGGCTTTGATCAAACGACGGTCGCTAGATCTCCTAATCACTATGGAATATACCCTTCATCTTCAAGATCTAGCAACTAAGGAAACCTCCTTATCACATGAACATTTGGCATATTCGCACTCTGACTGGTGATTCCCCGACTGACCATGAAATTTTGGGTCCATGCTGCCACTTGTCAACTTTGCATTGGCTTCTATTTGCTTGATCAGCTCTGACAATGCGCCAACTATGTTGCCATATCAGACATCTTTTACTTTTGAATCAAGAGACTACGTGACTATCCCTTTAGTCACGTAATCAGGAGATATGTTTGATCTTTTGACTGAGATTAGGTGATTACCCGACCATCATTGATCCCTTCGTTCCTTCATTCGATGGCCCTCTCTTAATCACATGATATTCAGGATAAACCCTAATTTATATCGAGACTTGGTGACCAAAGAGGATACACTAACCTATCATAGACTGAAGCTTTTTACAATGGTTTAGGAAATATAAAGGGTCATGGGATCTCATGAAGATTTGCCAACTTAAGGTTTAAACAAGCGATAACCTGTCTGAGGTATTAGTCGCTTAATTGCATGAAGTGAAAGAGTAAACAAAGAATATGAAGCGATGCTGTGACTGACCAATGAAATAAAAGGCACATGGGAAACTCAGCATTTTAAGTGACCAAAAAAGGTAATGTCAAGACATAAGATGGCTAGGGTTTTCATTACAATGGTCACTTTTTCAAACTTTTAACAGTCATCCCCTCCAAATTTAAGGGTTTCTCAAAGCAGAGACATATTGCATGGAATGAAGCGAATAGTAAGACTGAAGAAGATATCCAATAAGGACCAGAAAAATTATCGAATCTTTGGCATAGGCTGGGCTCAACCCTTGTGGGAGCCTCATTTAACCCCACCTTTCCAATTTTGGATAGTTATAAAAAATTGGATAACAGTCACCAGATCCATTGGATGGGGTGTCACCATTTTCATTGCTTGGTCCAACTTCATCATTGTTTGAATTTTTTCTCCACATTTTGTCTCTCATTCTCTAGATGTCTTCAATGGTGTTTCCATTGGGAAATGTGCTAGTCTTTGTCATTCGGTATTTGTAGTCTTTCTTGAGATGAACAAATTTATGATAGTGTAAGCATACCATTCTGGAGTTATTCTAGCCTCTAGAATTTATTTTCCAGTGTCTCATATAGTTTGCATCAATGTGACCAAATCTTCCACATGCTGTAAAATTTTTCCATGTGTTGTAATTACATACATACTGGTTACCAACTCTTTTCGGTTGATAGGAAGTTTCTTGACCTTTAGGCTTTGATGCTTTCTTTTTCTTCTTCTAGCATTCAAGAGTTGTGTGCCCATTCATTTTGCAAGTAGGACAGTATTTTTCCATGTAGGTTTCCTTCTTTGGTTGTTTCATCTCAGACTTACATTTATATGCTTTATGTCCTTTCTTGTTACATTTATAACAAAGTCCTATGAATGAAGATGTGGATTTAGGAATACCTTTCATTTTTCCTCTGCATACATTTGATGTGTGGCCTTTCTTTCCAAAATGATTGCATGTCAGCTTTCTTGGTCTTGGATTTGCATATACATTCTTTGGATCAGCTTGATTGGGTAATTCTCCATTCTCAGTATAGCCTAGACCGGTGTTGTTGTTGATTCTTCATTGTCCATCAAGAAAATCATCCATTCTTTTATTTCTTTCTTCAGCTTTATTGATAATTTCATTATGTTGCTGCTGAATTCTGAGTTCTTGTTTCAGCTTTTCATTTTCTCCCCTTAGCTCACCGATAGCTTCTATTCTTTCAATGAGTTCAAAATTCATTATGTTTTCCTCTTGACTCATAAGAATAATTTGATTTTTAATCTCATGATGATGCTCTGTAAGTATTTGTATTTCAGACTCTTTTTCTTGTAGCTTTTCAGTAATCTTCCTTCTATCATCAATAGTTAGTATTGTTTCTTGTTCAGCTTGTCTAGCACTGTTCATGACATCAATCATTCTTACCATCTGTGTCTCTTGAAAAATTTGCAGATATTTCACTTGTCCAGCCAGATGTTGATTGATTTCATTTAATCTTGTGATGCTTTCTTATAAATGTGTCTGATGCTTTGCTTATATTTGATCTTGAAGACTCAAAGAAATTTGGTATCTCTTCCTCATGGTAATCTGTTTCATTACAGTGAGATGCCATAATCTTTCTTTCATCTAACAACTATCTCATATTGATTCTAGCTTCTTTGTACTGCTCATAGAATATCTAAATTTGTAGCTTATGATTCTCTATAATCTTGTCAAGTCTATACTTCTCCATTGTATGATCTTTTCTCTTAAGCCTTTAAGCTTTTCTAGGTAAGAAACTTAGCTCTGATACCAATTGTTGGAATTAATGGGAAGTGTGTACTGAGAGGGGAGGGGTGAATCAGTACCTCTAAAACTTTTGTATCTTTTAACCTTAATCCTTTAGGTAATCAATTGTTTATCTAACAATTTGTTCTATGCTATCTTGATGTAAGATTTTTCAATTCATAAACTTAATCAAACATGTGAAAATTCATAGAAACATTCATGAAAGTAATTGACACATAACACAAGATATGATCTCGCAGAAAACTTTTGTTAGGAAGTAAAAAATGCAGTGGGGATGACACCCACAAATTCTTCACTATCTGCAGATTGGAAGGGGTCGGTTAAGGCTTACAATTTGATTACTTCTGATGATCTACCTGGTTAAGAGTATCTGTGGAGACCTATTAAATTTTACTCTATTAAGATCTTTAGCAACATTGTTGAGTGTGCACTCGGTCAAGATATTTAGAGTTGGATGGTTAGATCCACCTTCCTTGAAAGGATTTTTACACTTTGCTTCACTTGTTAGAATGTAAGAAAATTATGATTTGACCTTGTGTATGCAATCTCCTATTGCTGATTATAGATCCATTTAAGATTACATGTATAAGTATATCACCTAATGTGATTGAATAATACCTTTGATGCTCAATAGCCTCTATTCTTGGTTCTTGATAATCAAATTCACCTTTTGTTGTTCTCGTTCATGAAATTTTCAGTCTGATCCATAGATGTGCTCATATGCTTCATTCATCCTCTCATCCATTATCACATATTTAATAATGAATGATTACAACATCTATTTATAAGGTAGATTGACCTAATCAAGTTTCACGTAAAACAATATTAACTCTAAGATCATAGGTTTACAACTTGACCTTGATCTCCTAGTCTATGTGTTTTAAATTAGTTAGACTAATTAAAAAACTTACATTAATGTTTCTTGTCCCTAAAGAAATGGTTTTAAAAACAAATCAAGACTCTATAAATAGAACATGACTATTTTATCTAACGTGGAAGTCAAATCTACTTTTTTGGGCTTCAACTGACTTTTGGTTTATGTCAGTCGGTTATGCTTTGAAGTCAGTTAGACTGTTTCTCGATGTTCCTACTTGAACTATCTCTCAGGTTCCTCTTTGACTCTTCTCTTGGTTTTCACTATGACCTGCTTGTTGGGTTCCACTGTTGGGTTCCTCTTTATCCTTTCCACTTTGCATTTTTGGTTTACACACAAAATTGTGTCGTCGGTTTTCTTTGTACTTAGTATTTTTTGGTGATCTCTTCTATATGTATTTTTGGTTTTCTCTTTGTCCTGTCTTTCATTGTATGTTTACCGAAGATATTCTTTGCATACTAATGGAAAAATAATGTCATCAATTGATTACTCCTACCTAATTTTATTAGTAGACTTCGTATGTCTTTACCATTTTCAAATTTTACATTACTATGTAGTGAGAGTTCCTAGATGTGTATATCCTCATTGACAATTTTGACATATCAAGCTTGAAATTGTAGTTTTATAGATTGGATATGTTGTTGACATGAGTGTAGGAGAGGAAAGAGAGGAAAAAATGCATGCAAAGGCAACCATCAAACCTCTTAACACATACAAAATAGACCCTATCATAACATTAAATCCATGGAGGAAAAACATGAAATATGAAAGTAAATTCAACAAAACTCCCTTCAACTTGCTCCAATGCCTTTCTTGCTTCTCAAAATTGAATTGATGTAGATCCCATATTGACAAGCACACTCAACATGAAAGAAAAATGATGATAATGGAGAGAATATTCAAAAGATGATGGTTAGAAAAAATGAGATAAATGATCTCAATTTATAGAATTTGAGAGAAAATTCTCCAAATTGGCAATTTGAGATATAATTGGGAAAATGCTATTATTTACGAAAATATTTGAAGTTGATTTTAAAAATAAGACAAAATGAGTGAAATCTCAGTTGGAAACTTGAAAAATTGATGAGTAGTTAACTAGGAGAGTGTAAGAGTTTGAAAGGGGAAAGTGTAAGAGTTGAAAAGGGAATGGATTCTATTAAATAGGTATGGAAGCTAGATTTTAGGAATACAATTCCATGTGGAGATGTGAGAGATTATTTGAATTTAAAATTCAATATTCCTCACAAATTAGTAATTAGGAATTAGAAAATTCCAAAACTAAAAATTAGCCAATTAATTAATTGCAAGACTTATGATGCAAATTAAAGAGGGGTATTAGTAATTAATTAAACAATTTTCAATGCTTAATTAATGAATAATGACATGATATCAATGAATGCTAAAGATAAAACACACAACATATAAGATATTTTTCCATAGGGGGCCATAGGCAAGAATCATTTTTTAGTGTCTATATTTTTCCGCTCTTCGAGACAAGATGATTATGAGCATTGTTTCAAAGAATAATAGATCATGCCCTAGTGGATCAATATAATGGAGGTAGGATGCCCCCTTGAAAAATTGGGCAGAAATTGACATGAGGAATTTGTTTTGAAAAGAAAATGATTGCAAAATATTGACAGAAGAAGAGTTAGTAAAAAGCATAAATTTGACTAGGAAGAGTTAGTAATGATGAAAATTGCTTTCATAAGTGCATTTTTGTCTAGAGAGATTTATTTAATATGGAAAAATAGATGTGTCGCACCATGACACAAAAATTCAAGGTGATAATGCAATCCCTTTGGGTAAAAACAAACACAATTACAAACAAGCTATGTTTCCATCCATCCCGAAGAATTAAAATATTTCCCCCAGAACTTATGAAAAATACCTCGCAAACAAAAGACAAAATAAAAATAAAGGATCATGAATCATCGTATCCACTCTCATCACTTAGTGATATCATGGAGTAACATAAGAACACAACGAATAAAAAATCAATAAAAGATAAGACTCACTGAATCAAGCAAGTCTAAAAACATTCTGATCTTGTTGGCAAAGCTGATAGCTTGTTTGATGATGATGATGATGATGATGATGATGATGATGTCTAGTTTTAGAAATGAAGTACCTCGTCTAAGACTAAATGTTGTCTGGTTTCGAGTATACCATACCATGTATGCCAAATGACAAGTTGATAAAGGAATGATTGATGTTGATGTTTGATTGATTGAACAAATTTGATATGATTGATTGCTGACATGATTGGATAGTTTGTCTGTTGATGCGTGATTCTATTAAGCTCAATGTTTGATGAGTCTTCAGATTATGTTTGCTCAAATGTTGGTCTTGCACAAGAGGATAATTTATTAATGGAAGGAAAAATGATTATGTACATGATGAGGAAATGAAATGAGTGTCATAAATGAGATTTGTTGCTTTGGACTTTTGATGATTTTTTATTTTTATTTTTAGGATTTGAAAATATTTGATTTTTTTGTGCTTTTTACGGACATTTTACAAATTTTAGGGATTTTTTGAGCATCATATACAAATTTTATGGTAATTTTTCTTGATCATATTTGCTTTTATGGTCTTTTTTTAGAAAATTAATATTTACATGAGAAAGATGTATTAAATTACCCCTAGTGTTTAGCAAGGCAATGGCATTATGAATGGACAAGTGGACTGGCAGATGGATGAAGGACAAGGGTTACTTGTATTAGATCTTTTTAGGTTTCCAAGGACTATGGAAGAAATGAGATAACATGTTTTAAGAAAGCTGAGGGATTGGATATGAAATGATAGGGTAATGAAATTGTGCACTAAATGGCATGTGATTCATAGGAATAGACATGTCAAGAGATTTTTTGGAAAACTTGTTTTGCATTTAATGTCCTTATTTGATGTCAAGACAAAGATAGGGACTTGGGTAGGACAATGATAAGATATGAATAGGTCATGAAAGATATGAATAGGAAAAGCAAGATCAATAAGGGCCAAGGATAATGGATATGGTCTGAAGGTTACGATAAGATAGGCAATATGGACTAAAGTGATAAGGATAAGATATGTGAGGTGGGCCAAATGGATGTGGGGATATAAATAATATAAGATATGTGATGCTCCTAGGGAGATCCCTAGCCTTTCCAAGATCAAAAGCTTGGAAAAAGGGAATATGGATGTTAATAGCATAAGGGATATGAAGGATAAAGGATAATGACAGGGGTAATGGAGGATAACACGAGTGAAACCTTCCCTTGAGTATGGAATGCAAGAAGTTCATAGATTACACATGATGCCTCTTTGCCAGGTTTTCATCATGGTACTTGCCCAAAGTGTCTGTTTGCCAAGTTTTCACTATTGGAAAATTTTTCTCTCTTTATTTATTTTTTATGTTACCAAGACACCTGTTTTCTAGGTTTTCATTAAGGTGACTTTTTTTCTTTATTTTCTCTCTTTTTTTTTTTACTTTTTTTCTTTTTCATTTTTTTTTTATATTCTTGACCTTTTAGAAATAATGGATGCATGACATGACATAGACAGAGGAATCAAGCACCTTACTCTTTGGATGGTTCTCTTGAAATATATTTAATAATAGACCATGACTATGATAGTATGCTCAAAGACATTGGTAGGGTAATGGCAAAGGAATATGGATGATTGGATGCAATGGGATAAGGACTTAGGAAAATGATTTGATATGATGGATATATGGATGGAAAATAGATGTTGGATAATGGAGGGAGTGTGGAAAGACTTTCTTGTGAGTGTATGGAAATATTGGCAAGAACAACATTGACACACACCTTGAGGGGTGATGGGGTGATGGAGGAAAAGGAGATTTTGGATTTGATAGAGGAATGGATATGTATTTTGGGACATAAGGACCCAAAATGGATTTGGATGGTGGAAGATATTTAGATGGAGGGATAAAAAATTTGGATGCCAACTTGGATTTTTCTTTAGGACATTGAGCTTCAAGGATCTTCTTAGGAATCCACATGTATTTTGATTTTTCATTGTTTTGTGAGTTCTTGGAATGCATTGCTTCTAAAAGAGATTTAGGAACCCATATTGATTATAATTTTATTTTTTATTGATGGACCTTTGTGGCATTCTGTACATTTATATTTCTTTTTGGATCATTTTTTTCTTTGTTTTTACATGTCACTTATACTGGACATGTTGATCCTTGACTATATGTGGATTGTTGGACTTATGGAGTTTATGTTTGGCATCAAAATCACTTGAAAAGGGAAGGGGGTTCATGGATGAATAAGAATGATATGGAGGCCTTTTGGATGGGTGGAAGGTTCTCCAGGATGTGTGCCTTTGTTGAATTTCTCTTGGATATGGATTTGGAAGGGATACCAACGACTTGAGAATGAGATTTGCAATTAAGACAATGACCATTAGAATTTTCTTTGACATGAGAGAGTTTTAATATACCTTGTTCATGAAGGCTTAACCTTCGACTTGATAATAATTTCTTTGACTAGTGGGACACTTGCTACAAGATGTGAGTCCATTATTTTGAGGTATATTTGATATGAAATGACTTATAGGGTCATGAAGTGGATCTCACTAGATGGAAGAAGAGGAACCCATGTTGCATGTAAGGGGTTCATGAAAAACTTGCGTAAATGTGCTCAAATCCTGAGGGGGTTCAAGAGGAATAATGAAATCCTATGAAGGAATAGGGGAAATGGTAGGATTATTAGGAAATATAGGATATTGTGGGATATTTGGAGGATTAGAACAAGAAAATGAAGGTGAAGAGATGGTAGGATCAAGAGGGATGATAGGTTATTATGGGTGACATGAAGGTGAAGGGATACTTTTATCTCGACTTGGAAGGATATCATGGGACTCCAGTTGAAAGGTGTTCAAGTTCTCTTGACTTTGGATGGAATCCTTAGGAAGAATGGAAGGTATGTCATGATATTTCTTATGAATTGGAAGGTCAATGGGACTTGGAAGGAGATTTTGTTCTTGATATGGAAAGGACTCATCTTGGATATGAGGGTCATGGATGGTCAAATCATAATGAGGCTAAAGGGAAGTGGAATCTTGGTCAACAACTAGATGGGGTTGGTCATTATTGGGATCTTGGTCTTGATTAATTTTAGGAATCATTTATTCATACTTTGAATCATCCTCTTTAAATGGGGTATGCATTGGAACATGCAAGGGGGATCTTGCAAGGGGGTCATTGCTTTGGGATGAAGGGAATGGGCTTTTAATGGAACTCTTTTGAATGGGAGCATGTCATGACATTGGCTCTATCATTTTGGAAGAATAAAAGAGACTTGGATCATGAATAAGACTAGCTTGAATTTATTCTATGGATAGCCCTTGGGAGGTTGCATCATTGGAAGTGTCACTTGATGGAGATGGAGTAAATTTCTCTTGTGAAGCTTTAGGGGATGAAGGAATGGTGGGACACATGGATGTTTCTTAAAGGTCAATGTATTAGTAGGGAATAAGTGTTTCATCCATGTGATTTATTTGAAATGGGCCATTCCTAGACATGGGTAAATTTTTTTTTATTTTCTTTCTCTTCAATCAATTCACCTATGTGAGCCATTTTTTGAAGAAAACCCTTCATAAAGTTAGATTTGCATTGCTTAGGTGATTTTGTTGGTGATACCACATCAATGTTTTCTTGTTGGAAATAATTTGTTGATTTAGCATGTGTCACAATAGGTGGATCATTTATTATTCTTGATTTATGTCCAAAAGATGACATGTTTGAATTTGTGTTTCTTTGAGAAAACCTTGTCAGTGAATTTGAGGGTATAAAAGGATTGTCATTGACATGTGATGCAATTGGAGGAAAAATTGTTTGTGACCTTGGTATTGGTTAAATTGTTCATACAATTGGCACAAGGGGTTGTGTGAATTCTTGAGGGACACTTGATTGCATTGGAATGAAGATTAGTTCATAATTTGGTGGTGGCCCAAGTTGAATTATTCCAGGCTCTAGTTGAAAGGTTGGATTTGAAACTTGGTTGAATTGACCTTAATTTGGGACATGGGTTAAGGCAACTTGATTTGATACTTGATTGAAGGGAACTTGATTTGAGACATGATTGAATGACATATGATTGAATGAAGATTGATTTGAAATTTGATTATATTTTGTTTCTCATAGAAATGATCGAATTCGGCTTGGTTGACATTTGTTTTGGTTTCTTGAAAATGATTTGCCTCATTTATTTGTGAAATACATTTTGGTATTTTTTATTTTGAAATGAGAGATTGTATGTCAACTTCACCAAAATGTTATTTTGGACATTTAAGGTGTTTGGAAATCTTTGTGTTACTCTTTTCAATTCTTTTCCATTTTTCTTCCAAGATCTTTACTTCTTTGGCCAAAATATTATTCCAACTTTTGGGTCAAGTATGAGTGGGATTGATGTGGTTGATTGTTTTATTGTGATAATTCTAATTAGCTTGGGTCAAAAAGTGTTTTAGTTTCTTCAGTTAAAGTGTACATGATGTTTGGGTCAAAACCTTATGATTGGAAAGGTGCAAATTATCTTGGATCAAAGGGTGCTTGTGTCCCTTCACTTTATATGTACATGGATTAATACAGACCTTTAATTTTGGAGACTTGATATCTTGTTACAATCAGCATGATGACTACATGCACCTAAGGATATGAGAGATATATGCAAAATGCACTTTGTTTTTTTTGTTTTTTTGAATTTTTTTTCAAAATGGATATGAGTAACACAAAATAGGATATGAAAAATTCAATTTGGTTTTGGAATTTTAAAGGTTTTAAAATGATTATGCAACTTAGGATATGCAAAATGAAATTTTGCTTTGACCTTTTTGAAAGAATTTTGAAATGATTATGCAAAAATGCAACTTGGATTTTTTATTTTGAAATGATTATGCAAAAATGCAATTTCAATTTTGGATTTTGAAAGGATTTTGAAATGATCATGCAAAATTGGGATTTAGATTTTTGAAATCTAAAATGAAAAATGATAATGATAATGCAATGTATTCAACTCAAGGTTATGATATGCAAGCTTATTTTTTTGGAATTTTCACTTTTGAAAATGTAAGAAAAAGGATGATTATGCAAACTAAGGAGGATGAAAATGCAAGTATGTTTTTTTGGATTTTTGAATTTGGAAAATGAAAAGTAAAGGATGAGAATGAAAACTAAAGGGTATGAAAAATGCAGCTATGTTTTGGATTTTTGGACTTTGGAAAAAATCTTGAAATTGCAAACCTAAGAATAGGACCTTAGGAAATTGAAATTGGATCTTGAATTTCAAGGACCAAAAGGAAAAAATCAAAAGAAAAATGACCAAACCAAATCTATCATGAAAAGATTGGATATTGACTAAATGATAAAAATGATGAAAGGGATAAGATTTGAAACAAAGTCAAGATCCTTTTTCAATAACATAAGGTGAAACTCTAAGACTTGAATTTTTGGGATTTTTGCAAGGTTTTTGAAAAGGCTCTAAATGAAAAATGAAGAATTATATGCAAAGGCAACAGGGGAAGGAAAATATGGCAAGGTTAAATTGACAGGGAAATATAACAAGGTAATGTAATTATGATGAGGGATTTATATGATAAGGGGATTGAAAATGAAGGTGAAAATATGATTTTGGAATGAAATGCAAAGGCTAAATGAAAATGACAAGGGAAAAATATTATGTAATATGATGAAGGATGATGCAATGATTGGATAATGTGAAAATGCAATGATTGGGTATGAAGGTTAAATTAAAGACCTAAATGCAAAGGTTACCCTAAGATTGCAACACGATCTAAAGGCATGTTTGAAAATCCATGTTTTGAAAGGTTTATGATAAGGTTTTTGAAATTTTTTGATCATTTTGATGGTTTTTAACACTTTGAAATGATTTTGAAGTGTTTTTTATTATTTCACTTATTTTATGGCACCCACACAAGACACTTCAAACAGAAAATGACATATTTATGACCTTAAATGTACAAACAATTCACAACCTAGGCTTGAAGGAAAATACTTGTTGAATCCCAACTTGGATAAAATCTAGTTGCACTTATTCAAAGTGGATAGCCTAGAAGTTTGGTAGCACTGGCTTCCCTCCATGACACTCAATTCTTGGGCATACCAAAATTAAAATTCCAAGGGTCATCACCTCCCAATGAACCACTATCTCTACTAAGAACCACAATAGTGTGGGGCGTCTTAGTCAATCCCAAACCTTCCGTTTCGGCAAGTAGAAGGATTTTGGCCACTACAAAAAAGGTTTCTAGTTTAGGACATCCAGTTTAGAGGGTGTCATGATAAAATCCCTCAAGAGGTCTTCCAGCCTTGAGTAACAAGGCTTTACGCACCTCAAGGGTACTAGAGGAGAGCTATCTTGCAACCACTCGATTAATTAGACTTTTGGTCAAAATCAAACATTTATATAGCTGTTTGGATGGAGACTTGGCTTAAGCCTATTACCGCTTGGTTTTTTCCCTCTCACCCAAAATTATGGGATTCTCAGGAGGTAGGCCCTCTAAAAAATATATAATGGATTTCACTTGCACCCAAGATCCACGAAGTTGAGGGGAGAGGATACATCCATTCAATCTTTTTGGGATTAACAAAAATGTGCCTATCACACCACAAACATCAAAAAGAGATTATTCATTTACCAATTAGAAAGGAAATATGATCAAAATAACACAATTTGTTGTTCTTTTCCTTCCTCATTAAAACTAAATAAAAATTGTTGCTCATTAACCCATTGAGAAAGAAAATGTGATCAAAATAGGACAATTTATTGTTCTTTCCCTTCCCAATTAAAACTAGATGAAAATTGTAGCGTTCAATTTATCCCCCTATTTAGATCTAAATGAAAATTATTGGGTTCTTTGATCCACCTAATTTAGACTATGTGAAATTTGTAGTTAATTTACCCACTAATTAGGCTATGTACAATTTGTTGTTCATTTATTCTCCTAGTTAGGCTATGTGCAATTTGTTGTTCATTTACCCATTGATTAGGATATGTGAAATTTGTAGTTAATTTATCCTCTTAATTAAGCTATGTGCAATTTTTTGTTCATTTTAAAATTTAATTAAAATTTTTAATTTGTTGCATGTCTAAAACAATAAAGCCTGCATATATCACAAGTTAAACTCCCAAGTACACAAATTTTGTTCCTCTGTTGGCATATTTGATGCAGTGATGGTAAGTAAGTTGTGGAGATTTCATGATGTAGATTTGATTATAGGATGATCAGATATTATGTTGTCATTGATGTAAAGTATTGACTTTGTGTTCTTAGTATTTTTCCAAGCATAGTTGTGATGAATGATGAGTTACAGTGAGTTTCATTGGTTGTTATCTTTATAGCATACTTATGTGTGTCTCTAGAGTTCTAATGCATGACCGCTACTACTAAAGTGATCTTATGTGGAAATTATGATCAGTTGAAGTATAATAGTGCAAATGCTAGAACAGTTAATGACAGGTGGTAGATGATTTGAATGTCTTGTCAAATATTTGTTATATCTTGTGATGCGGTCATAGGACATGGTGGTCCATAGTGTTCAGATGTTACAGTTGCAACTGAAACTAATTTGAGTGACCAATCTGAAGGATACAATAGTAAATTTTAACCCAAATTTTTACGACCATTCATCTATTTTTCAACACCATATCGTCTAACATACGACCAATATGGACGTCAAAATTTTTTTGTCCCATTTTTGATGCCCTAAATTTTCATCGTATATTTGACCAATCATATGTCAAAAAAAGGTAGGTGCATGGTCCACAATGATTGTGGATCAAACAAGAAACACTTTACAACATGCAACCAAATGATCGTCGAAATACAGATGATCAAAGGAAGATCATGCCGTCTCCTGTATAACTCGGTCGTAAAAAAATGTTTGTTATTGGCGTCAAACTTGAGACAAAGAATCGATGTTTATTTGATCGCTTGCACAACACCATTGTGGAATTTTTTTTTTCTTTATGTCAAAATAGCGACGAATTACATTTTATTAAAAAAAAAAATTATTTGATGGTCTACTAATTTTAATAGCATTTAAGCCAGCAAGGTTGGCATCACCATTGAAGGTCTACTGAGTTTTATTATTCTTTGGGTTTGGAATAGGTTGTCATGGGATCTGTAGCTGATTTATATATTAATTAGATTGATTTGGTCCAGTAAGAAGAGGTGGGGATTTCCTCCAAGGTCCTTTTGCACCATGATTCTACCAAGGTTGAAACTGATTCTATTTTTGTTGCCACTGAGGTTGGTTTTTCTTCCACTATGGATGATTTTTCTACCAATGTGATTGATCTACTATGGATTCATCCATTCAAGAGATCCCTATGGTTCTCCCCATGGAATTTTTTGAGTTCACATTGGATACTGAGGAGTCCAATGATTTGAATTAGGCCAAGAATTTTGTATTTAATTCTTATCAAAGACAACATGGTTGTTGTTCACCCATATTTATTTTGTCAAATATGTGTTCTTGTTCTATTAATTAGAGCTTTCAATATCATGATGATTTCCATTTGGAAGTGGAAGATATCTAACACATGGATCTCTATCTCTCGTACCTCGTCTCATTAATGATTAAAACTATAGTCCTTATCAACACTAAGGTTTCAAATTTTATCAACCAAATATATTTTAATCCCTGATAATGGCACCAAAAATGATGGTTGAGGTCATTGATATCATAAATCACATCATTTAATTTATCATATATCAAACCAAGCGTGTCCTGAGGCTGCCCACAATAAGGATTGTGATTATTTGGGGGTTTTGCACTGTGAAACAATAACTGGATTTTGGATCATGTTGTTAGTAATAACTGAGAGGGGGGGGTGAATTACTAGACTCAAAAATATTCTAATTTAATCAACCCAAAAACTTAGTACCACAATAATAAGCCTCTAGTTATCTTTATTCCTATAAGATGAATGCCTTCAAATATACTTATCAAATAACTACTGCTCGGAGTGCTTTGTTAAACCTTATTCTCTATGTTTACTGAATAGAAGTCTTTCAATTTACCGAATGAGAGTAAATAGCTTAGTGTATACCAATCAATCCATATTAGTTATGTGTAAATAAAAACACAGAATTAATGACTCATAAACATATTGACACATGGATTTTTAACGTGGAAACCCTGTTAAGGGAAAAAACACTTGGGACCGGTAACCCAAAATTTTCACTCTTCTGAAGTGAGATTGATGAAGAGCCAACCCTATTAAAGGTTACAAACACACTATTAGGTATGACCTTGTTAGAGGATTTAAAAGATTAGTTTGTCACTTGATATTGGGCATCTCTATGCTACCTTTAATGACCAAACCCTGGTTTGTCAAATGGTATCTAGCATCTCATGCTATCTTCATGATCAAAAATTTTGATACTCCTTGGGATGCATCTCAATATAGAAAGGATCTTTGAATCCCGCTCAGTTAAGAGACTTTCTGAATCAATGGTTAAACTGAAATAGTATGATCTATTCACATATACAACTTATACTTGCAGATTTTCAGATCTAATGTAAGATCATTAAATCATTCTGATCAATATATCTTTCAATACCTTTTCTCCATTTTTGTTTCTACTTGGTGATGCTATGCTCTATTGCTTGGTGTCCACAAAAATCTTTTGCTCTTTCCTCAGCTTTATTGATCGGGACTGTATGAATTTGTTCTTCATCAATTTCTCTCTAGCATCCTCTTTTTCATTCACTCCCCTTAATTCATAATGAATTAATTTTTCTCTTTATAGACATGATATCACCACTTCTCTCTTCTTGATTTTCTTGATCTTGGTGCAATCCACAATCTTAGCCAATCTTGATTTAAAGCATAACTCTTGTTTTATCTCGTAGAAATCTTCTTGCCAACTGGACAAAACAACCAACTAGACAAAACAACTTTAAATCTTTTACTTATCTCTGGCTTTATCTTGATGATGAAAAAAATAATAACAACTAGTTAAGTCTATATTTAGCTATGCCAGCTAGATATTTTTTCATTTCTAAACTCTAGTTAACTTCGGTGTTTTAACTCTTTCATAGCTTTGGTCAACACTTCAATTATCATCGGGCTTCTTCGTCAGGTTTGTCTATCCGTTGGGGTTGTCTTTCCTTCGGGTTTCACTGCAAAGTTCTTCTCATTGGTTAACACTATAATTCTGGCCATTGGTAATGCTTGCAATTCTGCTCTTCGGTAATGCTCGTCAGTTTCTTTGCTCAGGCATCACTGTGACTTAACTTTTGGTGATCTCTGTTTGTCAGGTTCCACTAGTCGTTGGTGTTTGTAGTCACTTAGTGAATGCTTGTCTTTTATGCATTACTAAAAGAATAATATTTATCTCTCTAATTCTTTGAATCCTTTGACACTTTGATTATAACCAATTAGATTATATCAAGTTGACATCAATGATAATGCAATCCATTAACTGATTTAATGTCTTGCATTTTCTTTCTGCATTTCGGTGATCAATTTAACATCTTCAAACATTCAATCTGTTACATGTCATCAATCTCTCCCTTTGGCATTGATGGAAACACACTACATTATCATACTATACTATTACTAATACAATATGAAATATAACAGTTTCATCAATCTTTCCTATTGTAACTATTACAAATGTCGGGCTCTCGGTAAGCTCAAAATAGATTAGATTTGTTTCTTGCAAAGTGGATTTATTCAATATTTAATCCCTTCACTGGGTAGATGTAGCAACTTCTGTCTCTTTTCTGATATGTGCTTTGCCTTGATTGATCCTCTTCTTGATAATCTCTTTTTCCTTTGACAACTATCTCTCCCTTTGTTACTTCTCTCCCTTAGATGGATATTTCATTATATGTAATCAATCTCTCCCTTTGAATATTGAATATTGATTAACTTCTCTTCATGGATATTGATATAGCCTTTTCTGATAATGAGATAATCTCTCCCTTATGATGATGAGATAATCTCTCCCTTTGATAGCAATGCCAAACACTTCTTCTATATTATCTTTCATCCCTTTATATAATATATTCCTTGAATTTCCCTATCCATTAGCAATACAATGTCTCTGGTGTTCAGTGTAGATTTGTACCTTATTGTGTACATATGTATTTGTTTATGTTCATCTCAGTGCTTGCATCAACATGAATGATCTTATGATTGTGTGTAGGCTGATGCAACCTCCTAGTCAGCTTACTAACCGATAGACAAGGGTTGTACCCCTAGTCTCTATCTTAAGTACTCAAATGTATCTTTCAGTAATGGCTTGGTGAATATATCAGCTAATTGTTCTTTTGTTTGAACATATTCTAGTATCACCTCTTTTTCTTTCACTTGTTCTCTCAGATAGTGATACTTGATAGAAATATGCTTAGTCTTAGCATGCATGACTAGATTCTTAGAAATGTTAATTGTACTGGTATTATCACAATAGATAATCACTGGTTCAAGAATCTTCATATTCATACCTTCCAGCAATTTTTTGATCCATGCAATATTGGATCAATTTTCAATAGCAACCACATACTCTACTTCTGCAGTAGACTGAGAGATGCATCCTTGCTTCTTGCTGATCCATGTGAAAAGTTTGTCACCCATGAAGAATGCTCCTCCAGTTGTGCTCTTTTGGTCATCAATGTTTCCAGCCCAATCAACATCTGTATAGACTTGTAGGTCAAATTTTCCTTCTCTTTTATACCATAATCCTCGGTGTTCTTCAGATATCTCATAATTCTCTTGACATCAGTCATATGTGATTCTTTGGGATTAGTAGAGAATCTTGCAACTATTCCAACTGCATGTGCTATATCTGGTCTGGTGTGAACAACATACATTAGTTTTCCAATCATTGATCTATACAAGGTTTGATTTACCTCATTTGATTTGTCTTCTTTTGTCAGCTTACATTCGGTAGCCATAGGTGTTCCAACTGGTTTGGAATCTTCCATTTTGAATATCTTCAACACTTCCTTGATGTATTTGGACTGAGTGATATATATGCTTGCATCTTGTTGAAGAATCTGTAGACCAAGAAATAATTTGATCTCCCCAAACATAGATATTTCAAATTCTTTGCTCATTTCATTAGCAAAGGATTTGCATAACATTTCATTTCCCCCAAAAATGATATCATCAACAAATATTTCAGCAATCAGAATATTACCATTGGTATCTTCTTTTAAGTACAGATTGTTATTTTCACTTGTTCCTACAAATTCAATGCTAATGAGATAGGAGTGAAGTCTTTCATACCAGGCTCTAGGTTCTTGTTTCAATCCATACAAGGCTTTATGTAGTATACATACCATGTTCCTTTTTTCTGGATCAACAAACCCTTCTGGTTGTTCAATGTATACCTCTTCTTCTAGTATTTCATTCAGGAATGCAAATTTGACATCCATCTGGTATACCTTGAATCCTTTAAATGCAGCATAAGAAAGTAAGATTCTAACTCCTTCTAGTCTAGCAATGAGTGCAAAGGTTTCTCCATAATCAATACCTTCTTCTTGTGCATACCCCTTGCATACTAACCTTGCTTTTTTTCTTGTGACTTCTCCATTCTCATTTAGCTTGTTTTTGAATAGCCATTTGGTACCGATGACATTCTTGTCCTTTGGTCTCAGTACTAGTGTCCATGTACTATTCTTCTCAATCTTTTCTACTTCTTCATTCATAGCACTAACCCATTCTTCATTATCAAGTGTAGTATTAATATATTTAGGCTCAAAATCACTAAGTAAACATCTATTGTTTAGTTACTTAGTTCTTGTTCTCATTCTAGCCTTCTTGTCTCCTATGATTTGATTATGTGGATGATTTCTTCTGACATACTTGGCAATTTTTGGTTCAGATATTTGTCCATCATTCTGATCATCTTCTTGAACTTTGTTCTAATCTCCATCTCTTGGTACATCATCTTGATTATTATCCTAATTTTTGGTAATTGCAGCCTGATGCTTGGGTGCAATGTTCTATTGCTCGGAAGCGATACCAGTTGCTCAGGTAGAGTGTTAGGTTCTTCAGTATAAACAAACTTGTTGTAGTCCTCTCATTCTCTTCTACTTTCCTTATCATTCTTTTCTACAAATTCATATATCTTTACATTTACACTTTCAATGATTTTTATAGATGACTTGTTAAGACACTTATAAACTTTGATTTTGGTGGAATACCCTAGAAAGATACCTTCATCACTTTTGGATTCAAGATATCCATTTATATCATCCTTCAAAATATAAAATTGACTACCAAAGATTCTAAAGTAACTTACATTGGGTGTGTAACCATACCAAAGCTCATAGGGTGTCTTCTTTGTGTCCTTCTTCAATTATACTTTGTTCAATGTGTAGACAATAGTACTAAAAGCTTCCCTCCATAAAGTTTGAGTGATTCTTTTCTCAATCATCAATGTTCTTGCACAGTCAACAATTGATCTGTTTCTCCTCTCAGCAATTCCATTTTGTTGTGGTTTTCTTGGTGTAGAAACCTATCTTTTAATTCCATGCTCATTACAGAAATTAGTGAATTCATCTGAAATAAATTACCCTCCTCTATATGAACTTAAGCATTTCAATTTCTTTTCACTTTTTTTTTATACCATATCCTTATACCACTTAAACATCTTGAATTCTTTTGATTTATCTTTTAAGAACATAAATGTCATCATTCTAGAATAATCATCAACAAAGAGAATGAAATACCTATCTCCATAGTAACTCTTTGTCCCTATGGGTCCACATAGATCAGTATGGACTAATTCTACAATTGCATTAGATGTATGGGTTTTACTCTTGAAACTAGACTTTGTCATCTTACCTTTTTGACAGTTTTTGCACATGATATGCTCGGGCTTTGTCATGCTCGGTAAGCCTCTGACATTCCTTTTATTGCTTATCTTTATCATGTTGTCAAAATTTACATGACACAATCTTTTGTGCCACAACCATACATCTTCATTTCTAGCCATCAAACAAGCGGTGTTAGTATCAACAAGATAGAAAAGGTTACCTTTTGTCTTCTCACGGGTTCCAATCAACCTTCCTAATTCATTGAAGATCTTTTCCTTCTTATTCTCAAATGCTACTCGGTGACCTGTATTGTTCAGCTGTGAAACACTTAACAAATTATAATTCAGTCCTTTTACCCAGTAAGAATTTTCACATTTGATCAGGTTATTCAACATTATGGTTCTTTTACCTTCAACTAGACAAGGTGTGTCATTACCCATTCTTACTAAACCACCATTATAGTATTCAAAAGTTTCAAAAAATTTCTCATCACCAGTCATGTGGTGAGTGCAGCCACTATCTATGATCTAGATATCAATCTTACTAACCTTAGATATGAGTGCAATTTCTACATACCTTTCTTCTTCTTCGTCTGAATCATCCTTCATGGCTACAAATACCATCTCAATGTCTTCTTCAGATTTGGTGTTAGTATCATCAGCTCTGTTCTCAGCTAGGTAACAAGATTTCTTTCATTTTTCCTTGTAGTCTTGGGTATCTCTTCTTTTAGATTATTGGTTGCTTCGGTAATCTCTGTTATCACCTCAGTCAAACTTCTTTTCATATGTTCTGTCATTACTTTTGTAATCTTTTCTTCTATTATGACATATTTTAGCAAAGTGTCCAACCTCTTTACAATTAAAACATACAAGTGGTAATTTACCTTTGTATCTACCTTTGCCTCTCTGCAGTCTTCTTGCCATTAGTGCTTCAATCTCATCAAGTCCTTGATCCTCATTATCACTTTCACTATCATTCCTCATAGTGTGTCTTTGACTTGACTTACTTATTTTTAAACAATATTTGAATGAATATTCTATAGATGGTAAGACACTATTATCAAATTTATTCATCTCAAATGAAATCAGTCTACCAATCAAAATATCTAGAGTAACAGTATTTTTTTCAACTGCTCTCATTTCTTGAATAGTAGAAACTATAATAGTATATATAGGCAGTAAGGTTCTTAATATTTTACTTACCACTGTCTTCTCTTCAAGTACACCTCCAACTCCTCAAATAGAATTTACTACCTCTTTGATTTTGCAGCTATACTGAGTGATATTTTCTCCCTTCTTTCATCCTTAGGTCATCAAACCTCCCTCTTAGGCTTCCTTTCCTGGCTCTTAGTACATTAGCATCTCATCCATGTACCAGCTTCAACTTATCCCACAGTTGCTTTGCAGAGGTGCAGGTTTTGACATCTTCAAACTCAACATCAGAGAGTGATGAGGCAAGTTCTATCATCATGCAATTATGTTCATTCTTTTCTCTTAATTTCTCAAGAGTATGAGGTCATGTAGGCAACACATATTCAGTATCAAGGTGTTGAGTAACATCATTACCAATACCTAATAGGTGGAGACTTATTCTGCTTTATCATGATGCAAAGTTGTCTTTATTCAACTTGGGCACATCTTGTTTGTTCATCTTGTGATCTTTTGCTTGAGTTGTTAAACTCCCTTTCTAAGAACACAAGCTTTGATACCAATTGTTAGTAATAACTGAGAGGGGGGGGTGAATCAGTGGCCTCAAAAATATTCCAATTTAATCAACCCAAAAACTTAGTACCACAATAATAAGCCTCTAGTTATCTTTAGTCCTATAAGATGAATGCCTTCAAATATACTTATCAAATAACTACTACTCGGAGTGCTTTGCTAAACCTTATTCTCTATGTTTACCAAATAGCAATCTTTCAATTTACCGAATGACAATAAATAGATTAGTGTACATCGATCAATCCAGATTAGTTATGTGTAATGAAAAACACTAAAGTAATGACTCATAAACACATTGACATGTGGATTTTTAATGTGGAAACCCTATTAAGGGAAAAACCAATTGGGACCGGTAACCCAAAATTTTCAGTCTTCTGAAGTGAGCTCGGAGAAGAGCCAACCCTGTTAAAGGTTACAAACACACTATTAGGTGTGACCTTGTTAAAGTATTTAAAAGATTAGTTTGTCACTTGATATCGGGCATCTCTATGCTACCTTTAATTACCAAACCCTAGTTTGTCAAATGGTATCTAGCATCTTGTGCTATCTTTATGATCAAACTTTTTGATACTCCTTGGGATGTATCTCAATATAGAAAGGATCTTTAAATCCTACTTGGTTAAGAGACTTTCTGAATAAATGGTTATACTGAAACAGTATGATCTATTCACATATACAACTTATACTTGCATATTTTTAGATCTATTGTAAGCTCATTAAATCATTTTGATCGATATATCTTTTTAATACCTTTGCTCCAATTTTGTTTGTGCTCGGTGTCCACATAAATCTTTAGCTCTCTCCTCAGCTTGATTGATTAGGACTGTATAAATTTTTTCTTCATTATTTTCTCTCCAACATCCTCTTTTTCATTCACTCTCCTTAATTCATAATGAATTAAGTTGTCTCTTTATATACATGATATCACCGTTTCTCTCTTCTTGATTTTCTTGATCTTGGCGTGATCTACAATCTTAGCCAATCTTGATTTAATGCATAACTCCTATTTTATCTCATAGAAATCTTCTTGCCAATTGGACAAAATAGCTCTAAATCTTTTACTTATCTCTGGCTTTATCTTGACAATGTTTAAAGCATAAATCTTGTTTTATCTCATAGAAATCTTCTTTCCAACTAGACAAAACAGCTCTAAATGTTTTACTTACCTCTGGCTTTATCTTGACGATGAAAACAATACTAACAACTATTTAAGTCTATATTTAACTCTCCCAGCTAGATATTTTGTCATTTCTGAACTCCAATTAACTTCAGTTTTTAACTCTTTCATAGCTTTGGTCAACACTTCAGTTCTCCTCAGGCTTCTCCATCGGGGTTGTCTTTCCTTCAGGTTCCACTACAAAGTTTTTCTCGTTGGTTAACACTATAATTATGGTCATCGATAATGCTTTTGATTCTTCTCTTTGGTAATGCTCATTGATTTCTTTACTCGGGCATCACTGTGACTTAACTTTCGATGATCTCTATCTGTCGAGTTCCACTTGTCATCGGTGTTTGTAGTCACTTACTGAATGCTTGTCTTTTATGCATTACTAAAAGCATATAATATTTATCTCTTTGATTCTCTTAATTCTTTGACACTTTGATTATAACCAATTAGATTATATCAATTTGACATCAATGACAATACAATCCATTAAATGACTTAATGTATTGCATAATATTTCTGCATTTTGGTGATCAAATTAACATATTCAAACATTCAAGTTGTTACATGTCATCACATGATCCTTCAAGGATCTCTCAAAGTTTCTTCTTGAAAGAGATTAATGTTTTATAAACTAATTGTAACTCTAAGGATCACTGAATCTACTTCCTATTGTATCCCCTTATTAGGAATGATTGTTGGAAGAATAGATTAATCATTACTTTAAGGGAATTTAATGTACAATTATAGCATTGAAAGTAGACAACTAGATCTAAAATAAAAATGAACTACTTTAATTGCAGAGGAATTCAAACTATTTTGAAACTACTTGAAAATAAATCTAATTTACACTTGCAAGTAAATTGAAATACTATATATTGTATCCATTCCTAAATTCCACATGTCATTCCAACAAGCTTTGTTTAGCAAGATTGTTACCATCATTATTCCTCATTAGAATTTACTGAATTGAAATAACTGATTACTTCTAAAATAGAAAACAACTCTATCCAATTGCATTACCAATGAAATCTAAAAGAGAACTTTTCTGAAATAACATTAAGCTAATTACAATTTCACCAAAATTCAACTAACTCTAAATATTTAAATTGTACTTCTCAATATGAACTAAGGAATGTTAAATCTACTGAACATCAAATGAAATGCTTAAAAAAAAATCAACAATAATATCACCTCCCTTTGGTTGAGCGGGCCCTACTCTTCCTCTGGTGGGATCTTTAATACAAAATTATATTAACTTGTAATTTTCATTCAATTTCCCCCGTCAACGACTAACAATAGGATTTTTACACTCAAAAGCTACTTGCACAATGAAATCACTCCTAGATAAAAACTTATTTAAAAATAACTATAGAGGGATATATACGTATCCTCTTATTTAGATTTGAAATCTACAGTGTTACCTACCTAGAAGGGTAACATTTAAAAAAATACAAAATAGGACTAAACATTATGTTAAAACATCAAAACAATGAACTAAAGAGGAACTCGAAGGACCACCAAGTCTCAACAAGATTTTACAACAACCCAAATTACATTAAAGCCAAAACTATTAGGAGCTCCAGATGTTCAATCGATCACTAAGATTAATTCCACCATAAAGAACTGAATTTAAAAATCTGGAATAACACTCATCAATGTAAACTAGATTATAGGATAGGTTCAAACAAAAGATATAATAAAAAATGTTCATTGATTTAAACTAAAGTTATGAATTTATCATATAATATCAAATTTTAATATAATTCCATAATTAAGTCACCATTATATCAAAATATGAGACATATAAACATACATATCATCTCTAGGTTCATTAATTAACAAAATATCATAATTTTGAGGAATTATCAAAGCATTAAAATGATAATATTTTATGCTCATCATACTTCAAGTCTTAATTTGGTAGTATCAATTTCAACTAAGTGTCAGACCAAAATAAATTAGTTGATGTTATGGCCACTATCGACTTATTTCTTGATATGCCTCAAAATGTTCAACATTTTAAATTCTTAGTGGGATAGCTTCTAGTGCCTGCTTTTGAAGTTCCTCAACAAGATCTCATGTGAAAAATTGTTACTTATGACTCACCATGGTATCAATACATTTATAACTATCTCCATGATCAATTTTTTCCTCCCAACATGTTCAATAAAAAAATAATAACCTTTATTTGATGAGCCTCTAGGTTCATTATCATCGGTGACACCCTCTGTTCATCATTTGGTAAACAATATCCTTCTCAAATGTCTTGATTAATAAGAGGCACAAGAAAATTTAAATGAGGTACATGATGGTATATGAGGATCTCACTCTAGTTCTCCTACTCTAGAAGAAAAGCTCATGAGAACTAGATACTATTGACCCACAATAGAGCAAGATGCACACAAATTTATAAAAAAGTGTGTTAAAGGTTTCATACATGGGGACATGATCCATGCACTAGAACAATAACTCCAACCTATTATATCTCCATGGAGAACTGGTAGGAGGTTCTAATATACCCCATCGTATGTCATTAAAACATATAGTTTAACAAGCATACATTTTTAGTATGTCGCTAGAAATGGTTTGAATAGCTTCAAAAGTGGCAATCTTTAACTATGATGGCCATAGTATATGTTTCAGGGTTTCCTACTAAAGGTGAGGATTATATAGAATCCTATGATGGTGTCTCTACAAGAGTGTAATTCACAAGGCTATGGAAATTTGCAAACTTATAAGAAAGGGACAAAAGTAATTACACCACCTAATAATTGGGCAGTGGTAGCAACCCATATCATCCAGTATTTTATATGTGAAGAAAGATTGTCAGACCTACATTATCATCATTTTAAGTTCTTCAGTCATCTCAAGCATGGGTGGTTGATTAATGTTCCTGACTATTTATTCTATTTCCTCACATGAATGGAAAAATAATTTCAAAAAGGTAAGGATACCTCATTATATCACTATTTTTTTTATATCATTGTCATTATTTTTATATTTCTACTTAGGAGAATATAATCTTTATGAATGGAAGTATATTGACAGAAGTTAACAAGAAAGAAGAAAGGATAATACCTAGTTATGAAGTTTGTTTGTTGAGTCTCCTTGATGTCTTCAACATCATCCTTCAAGCTCAACTTTTATTTTTGTTATATGCTTCTAAGTCTTCTGTAATTCGACCTCTTAGATCTACTATATCTTACTCCTCAAGTCTGCTCTAGGTCTGGTATAAATCACTCCTTAAGTTTGTTGTACTTTGTCCTTGAAGTGACTATGATTATGGATCAGATTAAGGAGTAAGATTATTTGTTGATTATAGTGTGAATTAGGCTTGCATGTTATGTTTTTGATGCTTTCCAATATCACAAAATAACCTTACCTTTATACGATTTGAAGAGGTGACTTCTCAACATGTAAGGTAGCCGACTTTCAAGTAATCATTTAATAACAAGTCGGTCCTTATAAAAAATGCAAGTCAACCCTCCTTTAATAATATTATATTTAATGAGCAAGCCATCCCACTTCATAACAGATATAATATCCAATTTATTATCTTCATCTTATTGATCTTTATGAAAAGACCATAAATATCAATACTCCCTCTTGGTCTCGAGGAAATATCTATGTAAGCACGTGATCATTATCTCACTAGATTTCATTCTCAATGGATATGGAATCATTTACGAAAAACATAACATAATTCAACATATATTCATCTCAAGATGTCCCTACCTTTGTAATATCACCTACTACATGATATAAGGTTATTCAAATATTGTTCTCATGTAAGAAGGTAGATGTAAACAATAATCACTTAGTATTATCTCAAAAATAGATGTCAAATCTATGTAACCAAGAAATAAAACAATAAGTCTCAAATCTATGTAATCAATATAAAAATAGATCTTGACTCCATCATAAAAATAGATATGTAACATAACAATAGATCTCGAATCTATGTAATCAACATAATAATAGATCTCAAATCTAGTTCTTTGTAATTATAAGAAGCATCGTCAAAAATTTAGTAATTGAAGCATCTTCACAAAATGTAAACACAAATAAAACACTGACCTCAAGGTGTAGATCTCGTCCATAAGCTCTCAGAAGTCACATCCACAAGTTCTTTGAAAGATAGTCAACACTCAAATATGCACGAGTCTCAACGCTCAAGGTGCAGGAGCCTCAACGCAAATGTAACTTAAATTTGAGAAAGCTCTCCAAGAGAAGGAGATAGAGATAAAAATGTTGAAAGGTAAAGTAGACCATATGGTCATGATGGTTCCTCAAAAGATAAATTGTAGACTACCTTCCAAGATATATACACTTTTCCTCTAAGAGCAGTTGTTGTACTTCCACTTTATGCAAGTTTATTGTGACTTACGTCATTCACTAGTCATTCCAAGCTAGTGCTTTGATATATTAAAAAATTCAACAATGGAGATACAAAATGCATTATGTGAATTTTACATACATGACCTTTTTGTACCCTACAATGTAGAATGGAATCCCCTGCTTTATTTTGGTGATCTCTAGGTGAGTGAGTTTTTCTCTTATATGCCAATAAAGAGAGCATGGAAATGTAGATGTTTAGTTATAAAGACATGGATAATTTTTCAGTTCTAGGTTTACGAGTAGAAACAAGAGACCCGAATTCCATACTAAATAATTGGGTCCTACTATTGAATAAGCCACACTAGTATTGTTCACTAGATTACTACTAATAAATATTACCACATGGAATACAATGATTACAAGATTTAAAGCAAATGGAAATGGTCTACATGCATGAAGACTTTGGAAGCATAGACAATGATTATAGTATAAGTACATACCATTTTTTTCTGTTGAAAATGATGATAGTATAAGTACATAAAATCAAAAAAATTTATTACAAACATTTCCTTTTTTGTTTTTTGTTCATTTTTTTAAGGTAACGATTGAGCATAGTATGCTTCTGATCTCAACTCATGTCTCCTCCTCATGTGTCGAAGAGCATGAGGCTGGTGTGCCAAAGGGGGGTCCACTGCAATAACAACCACATGGGTTAAATTCACAACATTTTATATTAGTGTTACAAATATTTTGTTAATTAAAATAATAAAATAGAGATTTTCTTTACCCGATAATGCCACATCATCTACAATAACATTTTTTTCATCCCCAAAGTCAACATGGTGATCACTCAAAACATCCTCCACTCGTTCAACATGACGTTATGCATGCTCTAAAATATACACAAAAAAGGTTACACCAATTTCAATTAAGATGTTAAATTGTATTAATAATTACATAATTAATTTTCAATAGAAAATGAATACCTCCATCACTGCAATGCACATCAGGACCTTCGTCATGTGGCGTGGGTTCTATGGTAGGATTAGAAGGTTGCATTTCAATGTCATACACATTGTTATCATTGTTTTCTTTTTAAAACAAAAATAGTCAATTTATGTTCAAAATTAACATCAAATAGATTTTTGCTCAAGTATTCAATTTGAAATATTTTTCATTTGGCCTATTTACCTATTGAACTGATGTAGGAGACTCTTGGGTTTGGCCACTGCAAGCTTGGTGTAGGCGTTCAACCATGCCTTTATAGCCCTCCTTGAAGGCAATTTTTTTGTGTTCTTCCATGGCCTCAACATTAAACTCTAAGCCCTGAATTTTTGGCTAAATATCATCAATTCTACAGGTATTGTTTGACTAAACAAAATTGTTTGCAATTTATAAAAATTTTGATCCGAAATTTCATTTACTGCTACTTACAATTTGTGCTTGAACTTTCAGATAACCACCAGAGCCAAGTTTGTGCTGCCCATACTTTTGTAGTCTAGACTTTGTAGCCTTTGATGTGTCCCAAAACCTATGAAAAATTTGAAATATGTTAGATTATATAAATATAAAGATCACTAATTAGTGAATAATTACATTCTACTAGTTAATACTATTGCATACCTTCTTTTCTCATTTTCCAGTGTTGTGATTCCTCTTTGATTTTGCACTTTCTCCTTTGTATCCAAAATGAATTCCCTCCACTGCATCTCTGAAATAAAGGGGGGATGCTTGTACTTTGGGTTGTGCACTAGTATATTTATATATGAGTCCCTCACAGTCTTAAGATGTTTGAAAGCTCTATCAAGAAATTTCTTCTCATCAAAAATGTTACTACCAAAGTCATGCTCTAAAGCTTTTATGAGTTATTCTTTCTTTTTTATCTTGTAAATTCCAACTTTTAAGAAAAAAAAAATTGTTAGATAAAAAAATAACTAAAGTTGCATACCTTGAATATAGTACAAGAAATGGATGAAAGGAAAAATATTCTAGCAATGATATGAAATAAAAATAGTGAGATATGATTAGTTCATATATGATGTTCCACCTTATACGTATGGTGGGCCCAAATATCTCTAATGTCATCTCATTAAGCTTACTATAAAAAAAATCTTTCCCTGCAAAAACATCATGGGATCATCAATCCAAAACTTGTTATGAATAAGTAAATTACAATTAGAATATAAATAATAATAATTTTAAAGTACCTGGAAGCTTAAGACAGTTTAAAGGAATTGATTCTTTATCAAACATCAACAATAATGTCTGCAACATTCCCGAACTAGGAACATGATTAGATACAGGAAACGATGGTGAATTATCACCAATACTTGTATGATCTATATCTGCATCAGGTGTATCTCGTAATACACAAAATCAATCCACTATGAAATGCACCCAAGATTGAAGTAAAAAATATCAAATCATAATTAACACAAAACCAAATATAGAAAAACAAGGATTTACCAGCTATAGACTATGAAGGTGTGGATTTTTGCATGCTACTTGTTTCTGACATTGCATTCGGAAATCTTGGAGAGTCGGTCCTCGCAAGAGGAGGAGTCGCCAAAACTTGATGAGCTAAACAATACATTATTAGCGAAGACATTCTGAAATAATAAAAGTATGAGTAGTTTTCAATAATGTTTGAGTGAAGATTTTCTTAGAAATTTTGAATTAGTTGTAACTATACCTTTTCCTCTAGCTGCATCTACGGTATCAGTAAGTCCAATGAAAATGTAGATTTATAATCAATAATTCCAATGAAGTTTGTGAATGTTCCAAAGAAAAAATACCTTGTAACCTGTTAACTTAAGGATTATTTACCTAAGGGTGTTGTACTAGTACCGATCTCACCGTGATGTCCACAACTAGTTGCTTGAGTACACAAACAATTATGTAAGAAGAACACATACATATTTTAGTTCATGACATAAAAGAGTATAAAATATAAACCTTTATTGAAATTTTTTTATAAATAAAGATTTATTATTGCTTACTTCATAACAATGTTCTTGCCACATCAATTCCTCTTTCCTCGCCAGCGTCTCCTCAGTTGGATTTAGATCGACCAAAATGATAAGAATTTTTGAACTGGTTTTTTTTTAATTTCTTCTTGACTATATTTATAAGGTTAGGGATATATGCGATGTCCTCATCCATATCTGACGCTATTTACTCTATTGTTGTAGGTGGTTTTCCCTTTCTGTGTACATCAATTTGTGACAGGAATATCAGTAAAACTATGAGAATAACTCCAAAACCCTAAAGAAAAGAACATAATAATATAACTTTTTTCTTCTATCTAATTTGTACAATTACAATAAGGTTTACCTTTTTTGAAGAATGGGTGGGATTAACATCCCCTCCTCTGTCATCATGTAGTGGATCCAAGTCATCCTGTGACAAAGATTAAATATAAAAAATTCAACAAAATGAAAGCAATAGACTTAGCAAACAAAATGTATTAATAAAATGGTATATTGGAGTCATAAATTGGAGGTTAGGTTAAATGGTATATAGTAATTACCACCCCCATGATAGTAACTCTATTTGTATCTATGTGATTCAAATGGTAATCTATTAGCAGTTCTTCCCCTGCACTTATTGATTTTATCGCACACACAAAAACACAATTCCCCTCACGCGCCTCAAATATTCAATTGGGTTGCTTATTAGTTGACCCAGGGCGCATACTATTTATAAAACCCACAATATTCCTTGTTTCTTTTGATCTTCTGTCAATGTACATAGAAAATATTTTACTTTAACCATTTTCTTTCTATTGTATACAATTTGCTAACAGTGCATACCTACACATACTTTTTTATATCGAACAATCTGCATCCAATCATTGTAATTGTAACAAGGTCCAACATACTCCATCAAATCAACAACTTTGTTGTAACATACCTTTATGTCATCCATGGAAAATAGGCCCAAACCATGTAATGATGATGGAGCTATGCAATATATCCTCTCATTAACACAAAAATCAATGTTAATTGGAGGTATTTCCTTGGGTACCCATTCTTTCTAAAGATGTGTGTACCTCAAGGGAACCTTGATGTTTCCTTTGGTCTCATCGTCATAAGAACATGACTCCCCTCCACCAAGGAAAAATTGCATGCATTTATTAAATTTTCTTCAAATTTGTTGACCTCTAGTTGATCTCCCTATTTTAGGCCTACTACATGTCAAACTTTCATCTTCTATTCATGTATTTTCCTCACTCGAGGAAGATAGATGTGACAAGTACCTATTTGGTGGTTCTTGCAGTCCATCAAATGAGATATTTAGTTGGTAAGGAGCGAGATATTGTGCTAAATGAGGGTAAGGTTGATGAAGTCGACCCTAAAATTGATGTTGACGGTAGTATTGTTAAATCATGAGCAAGTTAATACCTTATTATTAAACCACTCAATGAAGATGGGTTTAAAGAGAAAGCACGCAATTAATAAATTATTTCTATAGGGCGTATTGACTTATACCTACTTATCCATGTCACCATGTAGGATCCTCCTAAAAGGGGTTAAATTTACTGCATATGCGAATCATTTATCTTAAGTTACCTAAAAATCACATGATACATATGCTAAAAATTACATAGAAGACAACATTAAAAATATGCATTCATCATAATCATTGTATATTTTTTAATTCCTTGTCTTTACCTTATGTATGGAATGCAAGATTGTCAACAGAAGGGGTGACGGTGTGTGTAGTCAATTTCATATTTCCACAAAGGGTGACAATCACACAAAATATATACATGTAATCAACAACAATTAATTGAGCATCATTAGCAATAAATTGGTAATTAATTAAGCATAATTAAATATACGATTAACAATTGAAACACATGTATCATAAATCACATATATTGTAATCATTAGAATTGAACACAATGAATTAATTATTATTTTTTTAATTCATTGTCTTTATCTTATGTGTGGAATGCAAGATCATCGACAGAAGGGGTGACGATGTGTGTAGTCAATTGCATGTTTTCACAAAGGGTGACAATCACAAAAAAAAATACATGTAATCAACAACAATTAATTGAGCATCATAAGCAATACATTGGTAATTAATTGAGCATCATTAAATATACGAGTAATAATTGAAACACGTGTATCATAAATCACATATGTTGTAATAATTAGAATTAAACATAATGAATTAATTATACCATGGCATTAGAGTTGAAAACATATATTAATCAATTTTTTTTAATAAAAGTGGCCAAACCACTTAATATATATTATTAATAATAAATTGGTTCAAAGGGATTCTGGAGAAAAGAACCAGAAGGAAATCCTTTGATCCTTGCCCATACATGTACAAAAGGAGCCTAGTCCCAGAAGAGAACATTTCAAAAAAACCTATAGAGAGAATAGGACCCCCCCCCCCCGGACACCTATAAAATTTTGAGAAATACTACCTACATCACTACCCAAGAATAAAACTATAAGGCATATAGCCAATTACAATTTACGTTATTATACAAAAAGGCCCATGACAAATGTGATCATACAACCGATATACAAAAAAATTGATGGAGAGGAACATAGTCCTCCATGGAAGCTATAGCAAGAACTCCCGAAGCCAACTGCAATTCCAAATTTGCATCTGCATCCAAATTACCAATGTTCAAATCAAGACCCTCTGCAAGAATAGAAGGGCTCGTATGCGTAGGTGGAATTTGTGAAGAAGGAGGAGCATTCTTCCTAGGATCATACTTTGTACATACTCTAAGGATGTATATAAATAATCAAATCACATACTTTGTACATCTCAATCATGTCATTGATCATCTTCTCCATCCATCATCACCACAACCACCACCACCACCATCTTCTTCTTCTTCTTCTTCTTCTTCTTCATCATCATCATCTTCTTCTTCTTCTTCCATCACATTATACTTTATTGGATTTCCTCTTGGATCATGTCTAACAACAAATGACCAACCTAGTTTTGACCCTCTATGTAAAACACCTTCTCACATTGGCTTGGAAGAACATATGTCTCATCTCCAACTGGCTCAAAAAACCCTATATTAATCATTGTAAATTCATTATCATGTTCAATAACAGTTTTATCATGAATATTTTGATTCAGTCGTAGCTTGTACCATTGGATGAAAAATATAACTAAATTGAAGGAGTTAAAGTCACACTCAAGTATACCATCCAAGATGTCATAGTATCAATTTTGATATTATTGAGGATGTATGTCATTTCTAGATAAAATATTAGTGACCTCAAAGACTACATTTATCCCAGAATCACAAGTTTTGTTTGTGTCATCCAACTTTTTATGCAAAATTTGTGGCCATGATAGTACATAGTTTTGTGGTGCTTGACCTACAATTATTCAAGTGTGTCAAAATGTTTCACATCGTGAGTTGATATTAAACATATGGGTCATAATAATTAATAAATTTTTACATACCTTTCTACCTCTTAAACCATATGCTAGATCAATTACCATTGGCGTAACATTGGAATCTCCATTACGATGAGCTTATTTAACCAATGAAGCAACACCTTCCCATGTTAATGAGCGACCATTTTGTTGACATTTTTCAATCCATACTGTCATCCAATCAAAATTGTTTGCAATATACAAATGTAGTGCATCTCACTCTCGATCAACTATATAAAAAAATAGACCAATTAGAAACAACTTATATTGATGAGTAATAAGAATTAATTAACTAGAATAACATCTTATAATTACCTCTCAATTTTCTCAATCTACCTTTCCTCATCAAGTACTCCCCTTCAAATTTTTTAATGGATTTGAGATCCCAAATATGATCTACATGGATCTTTTCTGTAAACTTAAGAAGATATTCACTAATGTACACCATGGTTGGGTATACCATATATCCCTCCACCATATAACCCTCAGGATGTGCTCTCTATCAAATAAATCCCTTAAAAAAATTTAAGTGCCTCTTAACCATCCACATTGACCTAGTTTTTATAGGTTCACACAATTCAATCTCCTCAACTTGATGTATGAGGTAGTGTTCATGTGCTTTGAAAAAAGTTGAAGGTAGACACTTTTGCATTTCACACGAGATGATGAATTTTTCTCTTCTAATATTGTATATCTTCTTTATTAATTTCTTTCAATGACAACCACCTCATGTATTTTCCAAGATCATATATAACTTGTTTGACACTGTTGTCAAAGTGGTGTGGGAGAGATAGAGGTAGAACCTACTATAATAATTGTAAAATGACCTTTTCAATATTTTATAAAATAATACAATGAAAATTAATACATTCAGTATACAAATATATAGTGAATACAGAATAACATGAATTACCTTAATAAATATATGTCAATCATGTGTTTTCATCCCTGACCCAAATTCACTTTTCTTTGATATGAGATTTTTTATGTTCGTAGCAAATCCTGTGATAAATCAAATTTTTTTGTATGACTTATTTTATAGCATTGCTCTATTTCTTCGACACTAACCAAGGAAGGACACTCATATCAATCAGGTCTCCATTGTTACTTGATCGAATGACATTTTTCATTGCATGGTTGGATTCTTCAATGTCACTACAAATTTTGACAATTTTGTCTTTGTCACGCTTTCCATCCAACATTTTCCATAATTTCACTGTTACATTCTTTCCAATATACATAACATCAAACAAATTTATGATTGGGAGTTTCTCGTAGTACGACAACCTACTAAATTATGTAGGATAACTTTTTAGTCCTTTTGGAAATTGGTCATTAATGTCTTGACGACCTTCATGACCATCAATTACATCATCAGTAAACAAAAAACAATATCAAAATATAAATTTCAAACAAAAACCATCAGATGGAATGACGTTACCTCAATGATTTATTCTATTATATTTCAAATTCCATAGGTGAGGTGTCATTCTCTGTGGATTTGATGTAGTCTCTTCTTTCCCATTGAAAAGATGTTTTTTGGTAATTCGGTACTTATAATTTCTATGGAGAAAGTGTCTATAGTCAGCGAACACCTACTTTCGTAAACTTTTTGAATGACGAGATTTCATCTTTGGACCACAAACTGGACATGCAAATTATCCCTTTGTCTGAAGACCTACAAGATTGTGTATAATTGAATTAAATATGTTAATTTTGATAATTACAATTATCATGCGCAACTTAAACATAAAAAAAAAATGTGTTAGCACTATAACATACCAAAAAAGAGGTGTTAATAAGAGAACATACAAAAAAAATATTACCCCAGGGGTGTCATGTATTGTCCATACAAGCATTGCATGGAATTGAATTTGTCTTTTTCATATTGGTCTAGAGATGTCATGCATAGTGATCCCATTCTATAACACCAAAAACTCGTCGATAAGGGGCTCAATATATACATTCATATCTTTAACTTGGTACTTACCTAGTTGAATGAACAAAAACATTACATAATTATTAGGACCATTTTGGGTATTTATAATAAATTAATTTAGATGACTATTAAATGAAAAAATACCCAGAAAAATCATTTCCAACATTATGTGCTCCCTCTTTATGGACATCCAAGGAGGAATGTTGTTGTTGATAACAAAAATAGGCCACACCGAGTAAATAGATCTCATCTCTCCATATTGACACTATTCACTGCCAATGAAAGCTTGAAATTATGAGGTTCTTCTTTAAAGTGTGGCCAAGTTTCCTCTATTTCCTTAAATTTTGAACCATCTACAAGAATTCACATAATGTCATCTCGACTTCTATTATGTGCATGGTAATATATAAATTGTGCCAAGCTATTACACCTGACTAATCATCGCAGGTGTGGAATAATGAGAATATACTGAAGAACCTTGCGAGACACCTTTTCTATTATTTGATCTGATCGATATCTAATATAAAAATTAGGGCATTCTGTTGCAAATTCATGTCTTTTATGATATATAATATGATCAATCGGACATGCATGTATTTTTGACACTCTATTCTAATATATTTCATAATGATAGATAATTCTTGGTACGAGCAAGGTAGAATGTTTGATGGTGGTAACAAACACTCACCTATCAACCTAGGACAAAAAATATAATTTGTTAATATAAAGAATATTAATTGGTACATGATTCATCATTTGTTAACTATAACAAAATTACGACTAAAAAAGATGACATATATGACATACCTTAACATACATGTGATTGCTACGTTAGATAAACCATTCATAAAATTCAAGTTCACCAACAATAATACAATGACAAGAAGAGTTGTTTGGAAGCCTTCATATAAGGGATCGTATGCATTCTCAAGTATAGGTACATCAAGGTCATCTTCATCATCATCAGTTACGCCAATACCATCATCTTGATCATCATGATCAGCTACGCCAGTACCGTCATCTTCAATTGCATTATCTGTCGCAGGATCATCTTCTTCCATGGGATCATTATCATTTGCTTCAATATTCACACCTCCATGTTCTCCCAGTTGGAAATTGACATTATCTGGATTGTCATGGTCCATAACATGAAACCCTAGGTGGTTGACCTATATCAAAATGATGACCTTAAATTAACCATGACCATGATGTCATCATCAATTGATTTCTTATGTATATAAATTGTTAAAATAATATATTGAAATACATACCAATGGATGAAATTTGTTTCCCCTTCAATGTGACCATGTTGCCTAAAATGTTCCTCAACTATTTTGATTAGATATCTTTGATTCTTTAAGCCCTTGCAATTTTTGTAGGGACAATAACATTTTCCATCACCTTTTCTTTTCAAGTTAAGACCAGAATCTAGCATTTGTCTCTCTATTTTGTTCTGGGTTGATATTTTTAGACATCGTCTTTCTTCACAGGAAAATATCTGGGATATAATTATACCAAAAAATCATCTCCTATACTCTAAATTAAGATATTAATGTTGTCATCTGTCAAATATAAAAATACAGGCATTAATTTTGTCATCTGTCAAAACATTTAAGAGTTGACTAGACAAAAAAGCAAGGTCTCAATCATAACACAAGAATATGTCTTGAAGAGTTGTAACACACCGCCAGGGAACCCAAGAGAGATTAACCTAAAATATGTTACTAAATTTGCAGAACAATTTTTTTTAATGAGTTATAATTGAAAAGGAATAACAATATGGAAGCAATATAACATAAGACAATACATACTCATAAATAAAAATCATTTATAGATGACAAATCTCGAGGGTTCCATGACGTAGAATTACATAAGTTAACTAATCTACTAAAAGCAATTAAATAATATAACATCTTCATATAATGAAAATGAATAACAATAACATCATCCCATAAATGAAACCTAGATACAACTGATATCATAATGAACCAACATCCACTACACAAGTTGAAGGGTATGTGGTAAAACCAAGTATGAAGTACAATACAATAATCCAAGAATGTCACAACTGATACAATGATATAGAATACAAGATAAGAAAGATAAGAGAAATTTTTCCAACAATGAAGAACAAGAAGACACAACAGCATCAAGGATCATCCAAGCATAACATCACGAACATCAGATCTAAATGGTAATAAGAATCACTACCACCCAACCGCGTGGAAGCAAAGGTCCACTCCCACCATGCCGACGAGATAACAATAGACTCCAATCATATAACAAAATCAAAGAAGGCAGAGACAACTAAGAAAGGGGATCCTGATACCTCTCTAACTCAAGAGCAACTGACACATGTAGGAAACCTAGACTATGTATAGGAAGGTGTCATCATATACGTCTAACCCTTATGTCTCATCCTAGTAGTCTCTCTAGACCCCAACACTTAAGTGACCATATATGGTATTAATGACTCCTCAACTAGACAAATCCATTAACCATGCCAGAACCATACCTCGCAAGGCGGAAAGCACCATCTCATCCTCCATCTTATCCGATATAATCTCTCAAGCATGGGTGACGTACCATATCTTTTTAATTCAGTTTAAACCCCCCCAATTATGTATAATGTTATCACTTGATTAAGAAAACTTACAATAAGCGATCATGGCTGCCACTTGTGGGCCACGACACTTATTGCAAGCCACCCCCTACTACATAGCTAGATAACCTATCCTAATGCTCCAACCAACAGAACCCAAAGAAAGCAAAAAACCAAAACCATGAGGACTTCACATAAATCATAAATTAAGTTAATCACCAAGGAAAATGTTGGAGCATAACAAATAATATATCATCCTATACAAGGATCCAAACTGTCCATCCCATACTGGACATCTCAACAGAACAATGCAAAGTCACGTATCACATCACAAGAAACCATCTCCAAACATAGAGTAACTTAATCAACAAGAATCAATATTCAGAAAATAGAACCACCATAACAACAGAAACAAGGTAACCAAGATAATTAGGACTCAACACAAATATGGTCGTTACCTTTTCGTGGTTAAATAACATAATGATCGGAGACTCAGAGAATACACAACATAAGCAATAGATGTATACAAAAAAATACAAGAACCAATCGAGACATGAAAATGGTTATAAATACTCACAATATGAACCCAAAGTGCACAAGAATAGATCCATAAAATAATTCAAGTCCCAGAAGACAAAATCCCTCCTAGGGAATCACTCTACCCATAACGACAATTAACTACAACAAAAGAAAAATAAAACTCCAATTAAAATAACATATCCATATATAAACTATCTTCTGATCAAATAATATAATTAACATTAAGTCGTACCCCAAATTAATTATGAGTTAATTAAATTATCCATAATCCCCAATCCATTATTATTA
>MU225192.1:2672452-2686180 GCA_018584345.1 Thuja plicata | reverse complement strand
AGGAGATGTAGTCAAATCACTGATGAAGGAATGTGATAATATAGCTGAAAGGTCCCTATCACTAACTGTATTTTGTAAAATATTATCCATATTTTGAATAGATGCTTCCCTTAGATCTTCACACTCAGCTTCCTCTTCCTGAACAGCGATTTCATCAAAAAATTTCTCAGCCAATGATACTGCAATATGGGATGCCACAAATTTGAGCTCTGCCTCAGTTGGTTTGGAGTATTTGGCTTTATGTTGGAGGGAATTAAGCATGTCTTCCCAATTGTTTAAGTTAGCTAGCTCAAGGGACTATGTCCGGTGTAATTCTTGATCCTTGTCTCCCATCCGATCCAGATAGGTGAGTAATAACTGATGTTGATTCCTTTTTGAAATCACTTCTATAAACCATCGAAATATAGCTGAAAATAATTTAAAAATGAAACTCTTAACACTGTTATGTTCTATCTCTAGTAGAGACCGATCTGAAAATTCTTCCACTAAATGGTTATTATTCTGCTGTTCAGCAATGGTTTTGTTTGAGACAAGGGCATTGATCATTCTCCCATACTCTGCATTATTCTCCACCAATGATGAACCAGAGCCTCTCTGAATAGAACATTTAGAAGGATCAGTACACCTATCATCACAGACTTCCATAGATTTACTGACGATCCCTGTAAAAGAGCCACATTGATAAAAAAAATTCCCTAATTTGTGTTGTAATCTGTTAATGACCGCCGCATCTTGCACTTTAATCAGCTGTCTCCAAGAACCCCAATCCGATTTAAGCAGAATATCTTTGGGAAGGGTCTTGTTTTGGGAGACCAGTACACAAACTCTCACTTCAAGATGAGGCCGCTCATAGGGGATCAAATCATGCTTAAGAAATATCCCTAACTAATTAGCAATAATCTAAACTATCTCCGGGTCTCTGTACTCCAATGGTAGAGAAGGAAGTGCTATCCACATGGGAAAGAATTGACAAACAGCTAGATCTGCTTTAAAATTAGGGAACCAAATAAAGGTACAAAGCCCTGAGCCTTGAAAAAACCATCCTTTCTCCTTGTGAACTTTATCTCTGTCTTCTTTGGAATCAAAAATAGCGATAAAAAACTTGGAATTCGAATCCATGAGGAAAATTTCTCTTAAACCTGCCCAGAATTGTCGAGCCCAGCTAATAATGTCATTAAAATTCAAATCAGGGCTTGAAACCTTACCAATTAGGGTAGAACTTCGTAATCCCTGAATGTGGTTGCCAATGAGATGCTCAACAAATAAAACTTTCAGATCCTTTGGATGATTTTCCTGATGCTGCACTTTTTCATGAGTCGAAGGGCGGACAAGTTTCTGTACCTTTCTCCATTGAAGCTTTTGTCTGGCCATATTATTTGGATTGAGGGGAGCTCCTCCCAGCGAAAGATTGGGGACATGCATGGATTGTGGGTTCTGCCCCTGTAACTGAACAGGTGAACCATGCTTGCCTATAGGAACAATGTTTGCAATCGGAGATTTAGTTAATGCAATGTGAACAGGGGAACCAGGGGGAGTTCCATTACATATGTCGAGAATCGGTTGCTTCTTACTGATACCAGATGTAGACGGTTTTGTCTTCATGATATTGCGGCCCCGAAACTGTTGATTTGAAAGCAGTTTCGTGGAATCTCTGAAACCCCGCCTAGAATGTTCAAAATCCCCCTTTTTCAGATGTCGTTGCATACCCCGCTTAGATGTTTCTCCCTGTTCAAATGATGAAAATTCGTGCCCAATCTGGCTATTTGGACCATCCACTTCTAGGTGAAAACTGTGTGATTGATTTGTGGCACCATTTCTAGGGCATTCCACAGGCAATTTTTCCCGTCTATCAAGAAATCTTGGATTAACGAAGAATGGCTTAGCTGGTTGGACCACTGCCTTGCCACGAAAAATGGATTTAAACCCCTGGGCTGAGTTTTTCTCTGGGAACTTGCAAGTCTGAAGCTGCAAATCATGCGTCGTAGCCCTAGCCGGTTGAACAACTAGAGTAGATGAGAAGATTCGCAGAGGGTTGTCATACCCCGACCAACGTTCTGTGCGCCTGTTGCCATATCCAACACATTCTGCGCGCCTGTTGCCTACAAGATCTCTGGAAATCTGGGCTCTCAAATCGCCTCCTCCTGTTCCATGCATCTTGACAAATATTATTTTACTCCCATTATTATCTTTTTTATATTAATTAATTTATTTTAAAATAAATAAATAATATAAATACAACCCCTCTTTTTAATATATCTTTAAAAGATACCAATTTCATATATTCAAAAAATATTTGTTTTCTTTTTAATTCAATAAAGAGGTCATTTCTATATATAAATATATAACAAAAATTTATTTACTGTATTAATTTATTATTATTAATTTTTTTTAACAAAAGGAACATTCAAGAAAGATGAAAAATATAATTACTTTTATTTTAATTTTAAGAAACAAATTCATTTATTTTGTAAAACATATCTTTCTAACCAAATATTATAAAACAATTTCTATCAAATTTGTATAATTTAATATCAAGGGTTTTAACAAAGTTTTTTAATCAAACCCTAATTGAATCAATTTCAAGTTTTCTAATGTCTGCCAAAATTTCCTCAAAGAGAGCCTAGGGTTTTACCAAATTCTCTTAAACATAGTTTCCTCTAAATTGAACATTGAGGTTTATAGATTTGACATACAAACAAGAAAACATAACCAAAAAATAATACCAATAACCATATTCTAAGATTGACAAACACGAAGCAGACAAAAAATTTCACACAAGGGATTTCAGTATCTCAGATGCATAGAAGACGGGGATCTGAGTACTGAAATCAAGGATTCAAACCCTACCTCAAACCACCAGTTGATAGACGCCACGAAGAAGAATCCAAAACCTTGAAAATCCTAAGCTTTCACAATTTCTTTCAATCTAAATCCACAACTAAAAACTTGTAAAAATATGTGCAACTTGTGTGTGCAAAAATGGCCAAAAGAAACCTGATAAAGAAAAACTACTCAACCTATGGTTTCCAAAGCTCATGCAACCCTAAAAAAAAACTCAACTGAAAACTCAAATAAGAAAATTAGAAAACAAAGAACTCAACTTAAAATTAAGTAAAAAAAATTTATTTATTTAATAACTGATAATTACAAGCACTTTCCAATTTAGCCAATTAACTCAGCTTTTTACTTTAAATTTATTTTAATGTTAATAAAAGAATGTCCAATTTTAATTGCATAATATTATTTAATTAACAATTAATATTTTTAGCATATTAATAACATGCAAATTGATAATAAAATATCAATTCATTAATTATACTTTAAATTTCAATTTTGGATTTAATAATTAATTAAATCCTCTATTCTCAAAATTAGACTTTTTAATTAAGTCTTTTTTATTAACATGTATATTTAATTAATTTTCATTAATTAAATAACATCATATTTAATATTTCCAAATTTAATTAGATTTAATTATTAATTACATCATTAATCTAATAAATCACTCAACCAACTAACACCAAAATCACATCAAACACATGACAAGACAACATGACGCCAAAACCAACTGAAACCAAAAATACCACAAATAAACACAAGAGGAAAGGTTCACGAATGACGTCACCTTGACGAATTCGGAAGGTAGGAAATAAGATACATGTCCACTGTTTCAGGACAATAATGACTTAAGTTAGGATTTGGACATGTGTGTTATCTCCCCTATCTTACGATTCAGATATTGAGATAGGGCACTCTCATCTTGAAAATTTAGGGAAGTCGATGCCTGGTACTTGCAAACCTGCATCACAAATTTGAACATGTACATAATGTATATATAATAGACAATGATAGGGATCAGTCGAACGTGTGGATCTTGCAATGCAAGTAGCTACGTCTATGTCCTCTACCACATCAGACACATCATACAGAAATGTAAGATAAACATGTCATACAGTAATGTAAAAGATATATGCCATCCATACACATGCAAGTATGGGGTGAGTAAAATCATTCTAACTATGCATAATCATCATGAAAATAACCAAAATATTCTGGCATCAATATTGAAAAGTAAACTATGGGTGAGCTTTACATACACCCTCCTAAAATTAGGCTTACTCCTAGAAGCCGACAGACAAATAAAGATTACAAGGTTTACATAAAGGTGTTATAATGGTTCTCTTATGAATATAATGCATAATTTAATTGGGGGCTTAGGTCCTTGATCCAATTGAACTACTATGATAAAACACCCTAGTACCATTTTCTGCAATATCCTCCCTTACACATACTATCAGAGGTCCATAACGAACATGATAGAAACAACACTTTTCACAAAACTCAGCTTGCAGTATCAAACATTCGGAATAGTCATCACAAAATAGAAAGAAAACTCCCAAGCGGGGGAATAATCAGTTCAACATTGAATCATAAAAGTGTGCAGTGTCAACAATAAATCAAGTGTGACCAGTGTCACAAAATAAATAGCGAAAAGAGAATAAGATCACTAGTCAAAGAAAAAGAAAGTTCAAAAATTTAATGCTAGCCCAAACACAATACAAACAAATCGTCAAAACCCAAATAAATAATGAATCATAAAATATTTCATATAACAAAGTGACTAGTGTTAGCCACACTCAAGGGAGTAAATGCTTTAAAAAAAACCTGAGATTAAAACATCCTAGACGCGACAGAGAATGTACCCAAACACAATAGATAATTGCTAAGGTAAGATGCATCAAACACAATAAACTAAACAACTTACAAATTGTTTCCTACAGATTATGAGTTACAATGGTCAGCAATTAAACACCTAGTGGGCATACAAAATCCAAGAGTTCCCAGTGTAGAAATTTGGGCTCTGATACCAAGTGTAACGCCCCGCTAGGGAACCCAAGAGAGATTAACCTAAAACATGCAGAACAATTTTTTTTAATGAGTTACAATTGAAAATGAATAACAATGCAGAAAACATAACACAATACATACTCATAAATGCAACTCATTTACATATTACAAATCTCGAGGGTTCCATGACGTATAATTACGTAAGTTAACTAATCTACTAAAAGCAATTAAATAATATAACATCTTCATATAATGTAAATGAATAACAATAACATCATCCCATAAATGAAACCTAGATACGACTGATATCATAATGAACCAACATCCATTGCACAAGTTGCAGGGTATGTGGTAAAACCAAGTATGAAGTACAATACAATAATCCAAGAATGTCACAACTGATACAATGATATAGAATACAAGATAAGAAAGATAAGATAAATTTTTCCAACAATGAAGAACAAGAAGACACAAGAGCATCAAGGATCATCCAAGCATATAGTCACGAACATCGGATCTCAATGGTAATAAGAATCACTACCACCCAATCGCATGGAACCAAAGGTCCACTCCCACCGTGCTGAGGAGATAACAACATAACCAAAGAAGGCAGTAAAAACTAAGCAAGGGGATCCTGATAGCTCTCTAACTCAAGGGAAATCGACACATGTAGGAAACCTAGTTGTGTATAGGAAGGTGTCATCATATACCTCTAACCCTTAAGTATCATCCTGGTAGTCTCTCTGGACCCTGACAATTAAGTGACCATATACGGTATCAATGAATCCTCAACCAGAAAAAACCATTAACTATGCCAAAACCATACCTCGTAGGGTGGCAAGCATCATCTCATCCTTCATCTTATCCTATACAAGCACTCAAGTATGGGTGAGGTACCATATCTTATTAATTCATTTTAAACCCCTCCAATTATGTATTATGTTATCACTGCATTAAGAAAACTTACGATAAGCAATCCTGGCTGTCGCTTATGGGCCTTGACACTTATTGCAAGCCACCCCTACTACATAGCTAGATAACCTACCCTAATGCTCCAACCAACAGAACCCAAAGAAAGAAAAAAAACCAAAACCGTGCGGGCTTCTCATAAATCATAAATTAAGATAATCACCAAAGAAAATGTTGGAGCATAACAAATAACATATCATCCTATACAAGGATCCAAACTATCCATCCCATACTGGACATCTCAACATAACAATGAAAATTCATGTATCACATCACAAGATCAATGATCATCAAAACATCACAAGAACCCATCTCCAAACATGGAGTAACTTAATCCACAAGACTCAATATTCAGAAAATAGAACCACCATAACAAGAGAAACAAGGTGACCAAGATAATTAGGACTCAACACAAATGTGGTCATCACCTTTTCATGGTTAAATAACATAATGATTGGAGGGTCAAAGAATACACAACAGAAGCAACATATGTATACAAAACAATACAATAACCAATCAAGACATAAAAATGGTTATAAATACTCCACAATATGAACCCAGTGTGCACAAGAATATATCCATAAAATAATTCAAGTCCTAGAAGGCAAAATCTCTCCTAGGGCATCACTCTGTCCATAATGACAATTAACCACAACAAAGGAAAAATAAAACTCCAATTAAAATAACATATCCATATATAAACTATCTTTTGATCAAATAATATAATTAACATTAAGTTGTGCCCCAAATTAATTATGAGTTAATTAAATTATCTATAATCCCCAATCCATTATTATTAACTTAGGATCTTATAAATATATTCCAAATCCCTTTCTCATAATCTAACTCTTAAATTTAAATATAAATTTAATTTAAAAGTAATACATAATTCAAAAATATAAGTCCTTAACGATTTATGTTATAACCTAAAAGTTAAACTTAATTAAACAAAATATTAATCAAATATAATTTCAAAATAAAACATTTAATAAAATTAATATAAATTAATTTATAAATCGAATAATTTAAATTAGTCTACACTAACAATCAATAAATATTGACTATAAACATTTATAAATAAACTATTATAAAAAAAAAAATTTAAACTAATTAATCTAGTCAAATTTTAAATAAATAATATAGACAAAACTCATTTTCAACTAAACCTTTATTTAAAATAAATATTAAAAGTAAATCTTAGTAATGGGGGGTTATGTGGCCCCCACTCTCGTTTTTTTTCTTTTTTTTCTTTTTTTTCTTTTTTTTGTCTTTTTTGTTTTTCTTTCTTTAAAAGAAATAAAAATAATTGTTTTGTTTGTTTGTTTTTTTAATTGATTGAAATAAATATTATATTTTTTATATTTATTTATTTATTTTAAAATAAATAATAATATAAATACAACCCTTATTTTTTAATATATCTTTAAAAGATGCCAATTATCATATATTAAAAAAAAAAATTAATTAATTTAATAAAGAGTTCATTTCTATATATAAATATATAACAAATAATTATTTACTCTATTGATTTATTATTATTAATTTTTTTAACAAAAGAAACATTCCAACAAGATGAAAAATATAATTATTTTAATTTTAATTCTAAGAAACAAATTCGTTTATTTCCTAAAACATATATTTTAACCAAAGATTCTAAAATAGTTTCTATCAAATTTGTACGGTTTAGTACCAAGGGTTTTAACAAAAAAATTTATTCAAACCCTAACTAAATCAATTTAAAGTTTTCTAATGTTTTCCTGAATTTCCTCCAAGAGAGCCTAGGGTTTTAACAGATTCTCCTTAACATAGTTTCCTCTAAATTGAACATTGAGGTTTACAGATTTGACATACAAACAAGAAAACATAACCATAAATAATACCAATAACCATATTCTAAGATAGACAAACACGAAGTAGACAAGGAATTTCACACAAGGGATTCCAGTATCTCAGACGCATAGAAGATGGGGATCTGAGTACTGAAATCAAGGATTCAAACCCTACCTCAAACCACCAGTTGAAAAAAGCCACGAAGAACAATCTAAAACCTTGAAAATCCTAAGCTTTCACAATTGCTTTCAATCCAAATCCAGAGCCAAAAACTTGTAAAAATTTGTGCAACCTATGTGTGCAAAAATGACCAAAAGAAACCTGATAAAGAAAACCTACTCAACCTAGGGTTTCCAAAGCTCATGCAACCCTAAAAGCAAACTCAACTGAAAACTCAAATCAGAAAATCAGAAAAAATAGAGCTCAACATAAAATTGAGTTAAAAAAATTAATTTATTTAATAATTAATAATTACAAGCACTTTCCAATTTAGTCAATTAACTTAGCTTTTTTACTTTAAATTTATATTTAATTTTAATAAAAGAATGTGCAATTTTAATTGCATAATATTATTTAATTAACAATTAATATCTTTAGCATATTAATAACATGCAAATTGATAATAGAATATCAATTCATTAATTATGCTTTAAATTTCAATTTTGGATTTAATAATTAATTAAATCCTTTATTCTCAAAATTAGATTTTTTAATTAAGTCTTTTTAATTAACATGTGTATTTAATTAATTTTCATTAATTAAATAACATCATATTTAATATCTCCAAATTTAATTAGATTTAATTATTAATTACATAATTAATCTAATAAATCACTCAACCAACTAACACCAAAATCATATCAATCACATGACAAGACAACATGACGACAAAACCGACTGAAACCAAAAATACCACAAACAAACACAAGAGGAAAGGTTCACAAATGACGTCACCTTGACGAACTCGGAAGGTAGGAAATAAGATACTTGTCCACTGTTTTAGGACAATAATGACTTAAGTTAGGATTTGGACCTGTCTGTTATCTCCCCTCTCTTACCATTGAGATATTGCGATAGGGCACGCTCATCCTAAAAATTTAAGGAAGTCGATGCTTGGTACCTACAAATCTGCATCACAAAGTTGAGCATGTACATAATGTATATATAATAGACAATGATAGGGATCAGTTGAACGCGTGGATCTCACAATGCAAGTAACTATGTCTCTGTCCTCTACCACAACATACAAAAATGTAAGATAAACATGTCATACAGTAATGTAAAAGATATATGTCAACCATACACATGCAAGTATGGGGTGAGTAAAATTATCCTAACATATGCATAATCACCATGAAAATAGCCAAAATATTCTGGCATCAATATTGAAAAGTAAATATGGGTGGGCACTACAAGAAGCAAATAGAGAGTTCAATGAATGGACAATTATGGATTATGAAGTTTTCTCTATATTTCCCACTTATAGTCACTCTCTTATAGGATAAAAACAAGGCATCACGAAAAACCCATTGATTCAAGAACTAAAGAAAATGAAAGAACCTAAGTTTGATGGGATAGGGGGTGTAGAAGTTTTTACAATAATGACTAATTGGAATGGATAAATATTTTGGGTTGTAGGATCTAAATTCCAATACTAATGCTAGAATCACCATCTACCAGATAAAAAGTTAAGCATCGCTAGGGTGGGACCATCTTATGGAGATTAAAAATTATGATATAAGCCAAATGACTTGTGACAAGTTCACAAGATAATTTTGTAAGGACTACCCTTCTACCAATCACTGAGATGTAAATATCACTAAATTTCATTTACTGCACCAAGATGGAATTTTGGTAGTAGAATACAAGGCTATGTTCATGAACCTACTTAGCCACATGTGCAACATTATATGAACGAATGAGAGGATTAGGTGAACAAGTTTATATTGGGTCTAATAAAAAAAATTATGTGCAACCCAACTCACTTGACCCAAAAAGACAAACTAGGTTGAGGAGATGCCTTTAGTTGCATAGAAAAGGTAGAAAATAAATATAGAACAAAAAAAAAGGATTCATTCTTTAATAAATAAATACAAAAAGTGTGACTTTAAAAATCTAAGCTTAAGGGGACGACTTCTCAATAGTTTAAGAGTGGCTAAAAGTATAGACATAGTCATGGTTTTGAAAGTTACAGAGACAATAATAACTATAACTACCACCAAATGATGAAATATGTTGATCTTGATGATATGATATATCTCACGGTTGGTACCTAAAATTGTTAAGGGTTCTTTTCTTGATTTGAGATATATATGTACCATTAAATTTCCAAGGCCTTGCATTTATATACCTCCTATAATGTTAGCGAATAGATTTGTCTCTCAATAAATCTTTTACAGGAAAACTATATAGCCTTTTTGAAAGACAAATGACACTAACAGTTGGGTAAGTGATCTAAACTCACTTCCCTCTGAATATGATCCTAGGTACAGCTCCCTAGAAATATTTTATCAATAACATCCAATTTTGAGCTTCAAATTTTAACCTGAAAGTATAGAAAGGTTACTTCACCATTCATAGATGAGAAGTATTGCAAAAATATCTTAAGAAAGATAGTAAAATTATAAGGAAAGAAAAATCATAGTTTCTCTTTCAACAAATTCAATGAAAACAGATAACTAATCAGCAAAAAGGCAACAACATATAGATAAATTCCAAGTATTATGAATCCACAGACATATACATTGCAGAGTAAACAAAATGCCAACACAGGACAATTGCTCTTTGTTTTCAAATGACACGGATTTGATAAACTTAACTATAATGTATTTCAAAATCACTACACAGGCAATCACATGAAGTTTGTTCTTTCAATCCCCTTAGATTCGCCCACATCTATTCCTCTAATATTCAAAAGTAAAAATATCACCACAAAAAATAAAACTATCTAGCAACGATCAATTTTTTTTTTTTTCGAACCCTTCTAAAGTTTTCAATAGCAATACTTATAGTTTCAAAGCACCAGGAGGTCTCCCAAAAAAATTGACCTCTCGGGAAATTAGTTATAAAATGAAACCAACAAAAAAATGACACATGTCCTTGAGAGTTTGCATGTTAATTCAAATAAAAACTAATTATCTAAATCTGGTTCTTTGTCCACTACACAATCCTCACTTCCCGCTGGGCTCCCTTCTTTTTCAGAAATCGACTGGGTAGGTTTCCATTCTTTGTACGCTTACACTAGCTCCTTTGCAAATGACAGATGCGGGATCTTGGAATTCACTATCCGGGCCATTGAGGCCTCCTTACTCCACTTCAACTTCTTCACTTTTTCCACCACCCCCAATAACTGATCCACACACAGATATAACATTAATTCAATCCTTTTCATCTGAGTTAGGTCTGTGGCTTTAGGATTAGCCTTTTCTTTGATTATCTTCATCATTGAGTTGAAGGCTTCCAAAGCCCCTTTCAATTCCTATTCACCATAGGTTGATGGATAAGTATAGGTGAAGTTGATGACCTTCAATTCATTCAGAGTGGCTTTCTAAATCTATTTAGCCTCGACCTCGTATTTTTTAGTTTCTGTAATGGTGCTTCTTATGAGAGATACGCCAACTGATGTTCTTTCTAAGTATGAAAAAAATTAATTCTTCAGTGCATTTCAGAGATTTTTCTATGTAGAATTTACATAAGTCGTACCTCTCTATTTCCAAGAATTTTCTCATCGCTGATACCCACTTTTCCTCTTCTCCATCCCAGACTTGTCGTTGGGTCTGCAACTCTCCCATTATGGCTTATGTATCATGTAGGACTAAATGTGAGTCTTTAATGTACTGTTGGCCACTACTAAGTACTTGAAACATCCACTCATCAACTAAAGAGACCAAAGTTTGACCCCGTTGAACTTGATTTAGCAAATTTTTGCTTTCTCTGGAATTTGGATTGAATACCTGTGGGGATTGAATCAATGGCATGGCATCGAAGTTGCAGAAAGTGTTTATGAACTGGGAAAGTGACACTATTGTCTATTTCATTTCTTTCTTTTCCTTGTTGTCTTGCCAAGATGTGATTAACATCTGCTAAGCTGTCTCCTTGAACAAGTGATTCTTTCTCGCTTTATCCATGGTTCCTAATTCAATTTTGGTGACTTTAAAATATTTTTCCGCAACATCCTACTTCTCTTCTGTTGGCCTATAGGTGGCCACTTCGAAAGTCCACTTCCCAGTTTTTGCATCAGCAAACATCCGTGCAATGCTCTTGACTTTTTTGGCCTTGGGAGTCTTTTGAATGTACTTGCTAACTATGTCCTACACTAGAATAGATATCAAAACTAGGCTCTATTTCTTGTTCACTGAAGTAGTTAGTCATCTTGGTGTGACACTTGTTGCTATTGTTTATTCGCTTGTCTTTGCAGGAGTATCCATCATATCCAAATTCACATCATCTAGATCAAAGAGGTCCTTCCCTATTTTCTCATCTTCACCAATTTGATAGTTTAAATCCCCAAATTTGTCATCCTCCAAGTTGATTGTTTCTGTATTTCCTGAGTCATCTTCTCTTTATTTTTTGACCGAGACTTTGATCTGGTAATTCGCTAAGGTGAAACCATAGGAGAAGGTTTTGCAACAGATTTCTTCCTGGAACCCTTAATCCACTGCTTACCCAATGCACCTGCATTATCAATTGGTTTATGAGGATTAGAAACAGGGGAAGAGGAATATAAAGGTGAAGATTTAACTTCAATTGACTTAGGACAAGACTATTTTATTCTTTCTTGTATCCATTCCTCAGTTAATTGAAGTACATGTTGTGTCCTATGTTTAATATCATCCTCCTCTTCCACTGACCAATCAATATCATATTCCTCATTTCCCAGGGGTCTTTTGAAATTAGATTCAACTAAGTTTGAACCGTCATCTGTCACACCTTCTACATTGAACTGCAACATCATGGATAGAATCTAAGATATGCAGAGTTGACTGTGATCTCTCTCCTTAACCTGGGACTCATTAGGACAATCCTCCCAAAAATCTTCTAGATGGAGAATTGGGAACATATGGGACCTAAGTCCTAGACTCCCACTGGCAAAGTTCTTGTTGTCAAAAACATATCCTCTCTGTATAATATTTGAAATCAAAATGACTGAGATCACTCCCTATGCTTATGGTATCTTCAATAGAAAAACATGAGAATTTACCTAGCTACAATGGGAAAACTTTCTCCCATTCCTCTTCAAGAAGAAAATGTCTGAGTACAGTAGCAAGCTGCCTACAGACATCTGCAAAAATAAAGCAGTCAAAAGCATAACTAGGCAATTTTGTAGTGGGTGTAACACCCCAAAATTGGCATCTTGCAACTCTAACCAATTTTGTTGCATTTTTCGCTCTTCTAAATCATCAAAGTCCTATGGTACTAGGCAATTCTGAGCTTTCACTAACTCTACTTGACATGAGTGTCAAATGCAGAAAATCCTAAATCTGTATTAATCATACATCATATTTAATTCCTAAATATATATTTGGCTAAACAAACCTTATGATCGAATTAATTTAATTAATAAAGTCCTAGCACTTTAATTAAAATAAATTCACCCTCTTTAGCTGAGACACATGGAAAAGAAATTAAATGATATTTAATTATTAAATAAATATCCTCATTTTCAATAATTGAATTTAATATTCAGATAGTTGAGAAAAAGCAATTATGAGGTCATATTTATTTAATTAAATTAGATATTCTATCAAAGATTTTTCTTTTATTCAGAATTGGAAACTTCTCTTTTAAGAGAGAGAAAAATAGATAAATCAAATAAAACAATTAAATTCAAAGAAAATAGAACTAAATCAAAAGAAAGAATATAGTTAAAGCAGGAAGAAAACAATTTATTGAATTCTTTTCAATAAAGCTTTCTATTTTTAACTGGCTTTTCTATCTGTTTTATTTCAAAAAGGAAAGTTTCTATTATGATCATCTCAGAGTCTATAAAAGAACTCTCATTCTTCATTCAAAACCCCCCTGAAAAACTCTACTCACTTTTGCATTGTTAGAATACTGAATTATTGTCTCATTTTCTTGCTA